>RHLP01000125.1:0-16981 GCA_003719405.1 Aspergillus incahuasiensis | reverse complement strand
CTCTGGCCGCTCTCCTTCGGCCTCGCCTGCTGCAGCATCGAAATGATGCACACTTCCATGCCGCGCTACGACCAGGACCGCCGGGGCATCATCGTCCGGGCCTCGCCTCGCCAGGCGGACGTTATGAGAGTGGCAGGGACCCTGACGAATAAGATGGCCCCGGCCCTGCGACAGGTGTATGACCAGAGGCCGGAGCCGCGCTGGGTGATCAGTATGGGGAGTTGCGCGAATGGCGGGGGATACTATCACTATAGTTATAGTATTGTGCGCGGGGTGGATCGCATTGTGCCGGTGGATGTGTATGTGCCGGGGTGTCCGCCCACGCCGGAAGCGCTGTTGCAGGGTATCTTCACGTTGCAAAGGAAGATCAGGCGGACGCCGGTGACGAGGATGTGGTATCGGAAGTAAGGTAAATACTCCGCTCGAATTCAGATGTGTATTATAGACTATCGGAGTCATCATTCGCTGGTCGCAATAGACTTAGATCGTTGTCGAAAAGCTCATCGTTCAAAAAGGCCGAGAATGGGAATAGTGAGTTCATGCCAACAAGTTCGGCTTCGCTTGGCCTGTCATTGCTGATCATGTATCCGCCTGGTGTGAGCTCATTGTCCGCTGTAGGCGTTCGATCTGTTCCTTTATTTTGACCAAGGACACTAAAAGGCGGCGCAGGCTCAGGGGAAACTTCACAGCCCCGAGCCGCAAGAATCCGGGCGAACAACCTGTAGTACAAAAGTCCAGGATGCCAGTATTCGACGAGCCTGCCCAGAGCCAGCATGCAGAGTCGCGCTCTGTGTTTCGATACTTCGTATACCCCGGACTCGGGCCTACGCATGTTGACAATGAGGACAGATAGGGCGGCAAATGTGGGAGGCAGTCTACATCGTCAGCATTGCCGTAGGACAAAAGAGTGCAACATACACTCGTAGAGGATATGAAGTCAGAAGCTCCGATGACAGAATATTCTCCAAGATTCTAACAATCTCGACTGCGGCCGCAAAGACGGGGGTTCCCGCTGTCATTACCTGAGGATTTTGGAAGTGATTGCGGCGGAGAATGATCTCAAAGGCGCTGCAGCTGGTTAAAATGACAAGGATTATTGAGTGCCATGGGATATACGTACTAGTATGTCAGGTTGAGGAGTGTGGCTAGAAAGCCATTCTGGAGAGTGAAGGTGGAGTTTCGGCTTTTCAGGTCCTCTGGCAGTGAAGCTTTCCACGACACCAGGCTCTCAATATCTTTGAACGTCACGGATGGATCTTGTTGTCCTATATATAACAGTCGATGGCAGCTGCTCACTTCAACGAGTCAGCAGCTTGAAGGCGCCGCGGAAGACGACTTACCCCGTAAGCATAGATCCGCCAGGTACATGGTATGTAGTCGATGCTCCTTTGCGCGAAGGCCTTCTGGAATCTCATCGCAGTCAAAGTCCTGCTCAGTGACAGGTTTGACGGTGCAATAATCGTCATTGACGTGTGGAGTGCGCTCCAACTGTACTGCTGTAGAGACGTCGTGGCTCTACAAGTCTGCGTCAGTTACCACCCAATGTGGAGTATCTTTAGGGCAATTAACGTAAATGATCCACCACAAACGCCTCCAAAGTCTACGCTTCGGCTCGATGAGGGAGGAATAGGTCTTCCTGCATTGATTAGTCGCGGCATAAGCAGAGAGGTGAGAGTGGCATACTCTCGATGCATGCCCAAGGATTGCGCAAGATCGACACTGATCCCCGACCAGTACCACATGTCTTTCTGCTGCGTCGGACTTTCCCACCAGAATGATAAACAATATAGTGCCTGGATGACTGAAACAGCATCTGACTCGTATCCAGCATCGTAGAGTGCCTTTGCCCTTTGGTAAGACGTGAACGTCGCCATGTATCTGTTGTCGAACCCAGCGTCTGCGATAGTTGATGGCTGGCAATGTAGGAATGCCACCAGATAAATGGCTTGTAGAAGAAGCGGAGAAAGATGGCCATTTTTAAGCTTGGCATGGAAGTCCGTTCGGTCAACGATGGGGGCCACCGGGTATACCATTTCTAAGAAGGTGGAGATAAGCTTCTCGCTGGCCCTGCTATTAAGAGTGTCGAAAGCCCCAAATTCCTCGAGTCGCGCCCTGTCTTTACGAGCATATGTATCGACAAGGCGCCTGGTTGGCGATCCCAGTCGGTCGACATGCGGGAGGCGACTGCTGCTCATGGGGCGATGGTAGTCTTCATGGCTGTCATCGAGCTCATTGCGAGTATACTCGAGATTAAAGTAATCGCCATAATACGTGGTCCGACTGGTCTGTGGCGCATGTCGGTTTGTAGGAGGCTCTACAGATGGGCTAATCGGAGTAGCAGAACCGGTAATGCTGCCTTCACTTGGATAAGTGGCCGGGGTTCGCAAAGAAGACGCCTCAGTCCCAATCTCTGGAGTGCCAGGCACTGGTCCAAACGAATGTCGGAACCCCGAGCGCCTGACCGGGCCGCGTTTGTGTCTATGCTGTTAGTTGCCGTACTCCATGCAGGTACAAGCAAACGCACTTTCCACGTTTCGACACAATCAGCTCGCAAGCTTGCCCAGAGGAAGTGCAGCGGGAGCAGGGAGTGTCTTCAGTCCGATCACATCGGACTCGACGTAAATTACAGTACTTGCAGGCGATTTTTGCCTTGGGTTGTGGCATGTCGATGATTGCAGATGGCTTGTGATGGAAGCGCGTCCCAGCGCGGAAAGACCCCGAGATCACGTGCTTATGGTCGCCCAATCGACATTTCGAAACAGTGTCTCACCAAACAAAGAAGATATTCTTCTCAGGGGTGGCTACAGCGCAAGGATGATGACAGGCGGTAAAAGTAAAATATATATTGGTGGCACGGGTGGGGATGAACAAGTGTCTTGAAGCAGGAATGCGGGATCAGCCTGTTCGGATAACCGAAGCTGTACCAACAACGCTACAAAGCGATAGAAGGACAGGTGGGTCTCAGTACAGACAAAACACCGGCATCGAGCCGTGGCCGAAACAGATTGCAAACAGACCACTCAATTCAAACCTAAGACGCACTGCGACGATCCAGCTCGAAGTGGAAGAATTAATCGTATTCTAAAGTCTAAAGTCTAAAGTCTATATCGTCTATAAGGGGTATTCTACAGGAACAGTCGCTCAAAGTCAAATGACAACGCCAGGAGGTCTAGGCCGGCTAGCGTCCTTGTTGAAAGGTAGCATAAGATCATCAAGATCCGGTCTGGCCGGGGGGCTCAGACGTGGGCGTTGGCCTCCTCGTGGTCGTCGTCGCCCTTGGTGTCCTCCACCGTCACCACCTGCACCTCGTGGCTGTGCTCCAGCCCGGACAGCACGATCCACGTCGGGACCACGCTCAGCAGCGTGATGCCGAAGTTGATGCCGATGCTGACGAAGTGGTTCGCGTTGCCTTCGGATTGCATGCTGCGAGCGTGTTAGCCGTGTTCGCGAATAGTGTTGGGGAGAGGGTACAGGGGAAAACGTACGCCCAGGCGACGGTCTGGCCGAGGGCCTCGAAGCCCCGCAGGATGCCGCAGTGGTAGGAGAGCGACGAGAGGTCCGTCGCGTACTGCCCGACCAGCCAGTACAGGAACTGCTGGAAGGCTTGGCCCGCGAAGGTCCAGAAGAAGACCAGCGCGTAGGTCTTGCCGAAGCCGCCCTTGAACCAGTCGAAGACGGGGGAGGAGGCGTACTCGTAGTAGAACTGGTACTGGAGGATGGTGGCCCAGATCCAGGTGCCGGTGAGGATGATGACGATGGCGGCGAAGGCGATGCGCGCGCGGGTCTTGATGTGGATCGACTGCCTGTCCAGCAGGCCGGCGATGAGGAAGGAGGAGATGATGCCGGCGAAGTTGGTGAAGAAGGAGGAGAAGGCGCGCGATCGCACGGTGAAGTAGTCCGTCAGCCAGGTGCTTTGGAAGCCGTTGTAGAAGTAGCTGATGAAGAAGGCCGGCAGCAGCATGACGACGCGGCGGGAGGCGATCAGGGAGAAGGCGGCCTTGAACTCGGCGGCCCAGGTGGCTTGCTTGTGCACGACGACGGCAGTGCGGTCCTTGCGGATGACCTTCTCGGCTGGGCTGAGGAGGACGGCAATGGGCAGGCCCAGGCACATGATGACGATGAAGACGATGTACGTGCTGGCGCTGACCGCGCCCTGGCCCGAGTTCTGTGCGTTGAGGCCCAGGTTGATGGCGCCGCCGATGATGGGACCGGCAGCTTTGGCGGTTTGCCAGATAGCTAGAGTATTATTAGAGATGATCTTTCCCTGGATTGGAGGGTATCATACCTAGATAGAAAGCCCGGTCCTTCGGGCTAGGATAGCCGATGATGATGGCCGCCTCGGCAGCCCAGAAGAAGCCAGCGGAGATACCGCAGAGGGCACTTCCGAACAGCATGAACCACGTCGTGGGGTGGTAGTTGTTGGTGTAAAGACCAGCTCCGTAGATGGGGTACCCAATGGCTCCGATTGCCAGACCGTAGCGGAGGCCGATGCGGTTGTTGATGGCACCGGCAGCCACACAGACGACAGCGAACAGACCATACAAGAGGGCGTTGGCGGCAGAGACAGCATAGGGCTCTGCAGCACCACCAGCACCAAGGTTGTTCAGGGCATCCCACATGCCAGGGGCAGTGAAGGAGACACCGCTGCAGATGGCGATTTGGAAGGGGATTGAGCGGAACAGCCTCAGGAACCCGTTGGTCGGGGCCTGGACGGTGACGACTTCTGGAAGGTCGGGAGAAGCCATGATGTCGATCAGCGATAGCAAAGTGACAGCTCCCAGACTTCCAAGGAACCTTGCACTCTTTCCCACGTGGTTGTGCCTGAGAATTGGGAAAAAGAAAGTCTTATACGGGGGAGCGAGACCGGACGGGCAAAAAATCAACAGGTGGGTCTGCAGCAAATTGCGTGATTGTTCGCCTCTGCCATCTGCTGCTAAGCTTCCAAGCTTCTTCCTAACCAGTTGCAGTCTAGCACCCGTGTCTTGCAGCTGGCACTGTGGGGTGCCCGGCCGATGAGCGTGGCGACGTGCGGAAAATGTCATCGCGACGCGATTGATAAGATGGTGGCACCGTAGCCACAACAAGAATGTAGATTTTTAGTAAGAAATTGAAGAACATACCTCACGCTATATGTTAGGACATATTCTTGCCCATGTCCACTGAGTCTGTGTCGACCTTGAGACACAAGCCATACCGGAGGCGAAGCGAAGATTGAGCCTGTCTTGCTATCCAAAGTCCACAACATGGGAGTACAAACCATTTAATAAAACAGGTGAGCTCGACCCCACCTCACTCTTACCTGTTCTCTTAGTGACGACGCTCTACATTCCAGCCGAAAGCTGCTAATATGACAGGGCTATGCTCCACTGCAGGTTAGATGCTATACGCGTGCTGGTCAAGCACTAAGGAGAGATAACCCGAATCTTATATTGGCCATTATCGCAGACCGAATAGATACCTTGACAGCGATTAAAGAAGAAGCGAAGAGCCATGATCGATACCTGACGAAAAGAAACATCACTCCCCTACAGGCATAGCACGAGGTGCATTCTCAACATACGGGGGAGGGGGATCCGCCGCCCTCATAAAAGCCTCCTCTCTAATCCTGCGGAGCTCCCCCCGAGCGCTGTCCAGCTGTCTCTCTGCATCCCTAACCTCGCCTCTCAACGTATCCTCGCGGGCCTTCGCCTGCCTCACTTGCCCAGCCAGGAAAGCCTCCGCGGTCTTGACCTCGTCAAACGAGCCCCGAATCATGTGCATGAGGCCCATCGTGAACACGAAGCTGTCGCACAGGATGGCGCTGATCATGTCGACCTGCACGATCCCCATGCGAGGGAGCGGGCGGACCTCCGAGTCGAGCTGGACCGCCTGCGAGACAAGCAGTTGCGTCTGGCTGACCTTTTGCTGCGCGTTGGAGAGATGGTCCTGCTGGCGGAAGTCGGCCAGGGCGCCGCCGAAG
Organism: Aspergillus incahuasiensis; assembly: GCA_003719405.1. Classification (NCBI taxonomy): domain Eukaryota; kingdom Fungi; phylum Ascomycota; class Eurotiomycetes; order Eurotiales; family Aspergillaceae; genus Aspergillus; species Aspergillus incahuasiensis. Next base: position 11,022 of record RHLP01000125.1, on the reverse strand, counting down.
CCGAGCGTGTCTGCCTTGCAGGCTTGGAGGGCTGAGAGGATGTGCAGTAGCGCTTCCTTGATGGTGATCTGCGCCCTGGCCAGGCATTGCGCTGCTTTGCCGGTGCCGTGTAGTTGCTTCTTTAGCTGGCGGTGGTGGATCTCAGCGGCCTTTGTTGCGTCCTCTTGTTCGTCCTCTTCTGGGAATTCTGATGTCGGGCCTTCGAAGAGCCGTTTGTACATGGCGTCGAGTTCATCCTGTAGTTTGGAGCACTTGGCTGCGGCGGACTCGAGTTCTTGCTGTTCTTCAGTAGCCTCGCGGACTTGCGCTTCTAGCATCTCTTTCTCGCCTTTCATCTTGTTTTCTTTCTCGAGGGCGCTGTAGTAGTCCTTCATCTCCTGGTCGGCTTTTTCTTCAAAGGCCGCGCCCTTGCCGGTCGCACGGTACATCAGGCGCCGGACAGTGCTGTCGCGGTACTTTTCATGCTTCTCACGTTCAACCTGGGTATATTTTCGGACTTCTTCTAAGCTGCGATTCGTCTTTGTGAGCTGCCGTTGTAAGTCAGACCGGAAGGCGCGGTGGGATTTGAGATCATCGCGCGCATTGCCGACGTCCCTCAACTCAGCCAGAATCTGGCTGTGGCGATCGCTCACACTGGAGATACTTTCGTAGATGGACATGTTGTTCTATGGGCCCGCAATGTGGAGGAGAGTAGAAAGTGGTGGCCTGGTGGATGAGGGATGGGACATCGTCATGACGTCAGCGCTGGGTAACATATTCAGACGAAGCGTATCACAACAGCTGCAGCAGAGAACATCTTGGCGGTTTCAAAGTACACGGGGATAGGTGAGATAGGCAGGCAGGGTAGCGTCTCGGAATTGCGATTATTTGACTTGGTTTCAGTCCTAGCTGGAGAATTAATGGGGAGAGTATCTGCTCTTCATTCACATCAAGCATAGTAGAGCACGAATATAGTTGCAGATACGGACTGAAATATTATGTATAGGCTCCCTTGGCACCTTTTCTGTAGCACTCAGAGCGAGAAACTCATACATCAGCAATGGCCTCCTCGAAATCGCCCAAGAACCGCCACATCGCCTTATCCTTGAGATCCGCCTGTTTCCACCCATCCAAAGGCCGATGCGGAAATAGCCAGCTCTCTTTGGGATTACCGTCCTCCTCTCCACTAAGAATCGGCAGGAGAGTGTGGTCGTGCGCAATGACGACCAAGACGTCCTCGTGCTCATCGAGATCGGCGAGTCCCTCAACGGTGGCAAGGCCCTCTTCGACATCATGGCTGAATTGCTCCGTAGCGCGGTAGATTGGGCTGCACGTATTTCCCGGCTGGTGGCCAAGGGACTCGAAGATATCCCCGGGGCAGATGCTCGCGTAGCGAGGGTTCCTTGGCATGGGGTTCGGTCGCACGATGTCTGGGATGGGATTCATCTCGGTAGGGCGGAACTCTCCCGGATGATGAGCGGAGTCCTGTGATTCTTAGCAACGTATATTTAAAGGGGTCTAGAGACATACAGCTCCCATCAGCACAAACGAGTTGGCTTGGACCCGTGCGAGACCGCACATGTGGTCCACGCTGTGCCCTGGCGTATGGAGCAGGTAGAAGCTGCCATCGCCGAACCAGTCGATGGCTTTGAATTTGCCGATGGAAAGTCGGCCGTTCGGATGTTCGTCGAAATTGAGCTCTTCTAGCTTTCTCCCCTCCCAATCAGTCGCCAGAACAGGCGAGTCTTGCTTCTCGGGGTACCCTGGGGTGTAAGTCTTGGTGAAGCCTGGTCCCACGATGAGATCGGTGCTGCTCGGGAACAGCGAGGGGTCGCCGGTATGGTCGAAGTGGGAGTGCGACCAAATAATGGCGTTTATGTCTTCAAGGGGAACGCCATTGTCGACGAGAACTTCAGATACATTGTGAGAAGTTGTGAGATTTGCTGGGCTGGCGGGGTCTGTGAGAAGGCGTCCAAGCTCGGGAGCGAGATTCTCAAAGTCCTTTCGTACGGACAGATCGAAGAGCAGCTTTTGGCCAGAAGGATGGCTGACGAGGAAAGAGTAGGACGGGACTATGAGCCGGCCGTGGCCTTTGATCTCGGGTTTGATGAACCAGGATGCGGGCAGGTCCAGGCGTGCGCCTCTGCATGTGTAAGTGGAAGCCGAAGGTGGAGGCGGCAGACTCACGGATCAATGACCGAGACAGAGACGGTGTGTGTCGAAGCAGGGAGGTCAAGCATGATGTTGGTCTGTCAGTGGTGTGGATCAGGAAAGGGAAACTGCTGCTTTTTCAAACATTGCTGCTTGTGGGCCCTGACAATCTCCGCCTTATCTCCGACCCTACATACGCATACGCCAGCTATTCACTCAACATGGTACCCTATAGCAACAGCGGGATGAGTACACAGTGCATGGATCTAGTAAACTTATGATTTGGACTTACATGGGTTGAGTGCTACAAGGCGCGCCGCGTGCTCGACACTCCCATATCGCTATTACAGCTATATATATCCTGGTTGATCCACTAGGCTGTGGATGAGGTATTCTGATGTGGTCACCCACGGAGTCAAGACAAAGCCCTGACTAGGGTGAAGCAGAGTCTATCTCGTACAACAAGCTAGATATATATCTTATGAGCAGGCCCGAGGAGCATTGTTCCCATTAAGAGCCGACCCCAATACACCTACTTCAGGTAAATATCAGCCGCAGGGTCAGAGGATACGTATATGATCTCCCTCGCGCTATCGAACCCGTTGAACCGAGTTGTCAAGCACGTCGAGTACGCTGCCACCGGCTAATCAGCAGAGGACTTGATCAAAAATATGGAGGGCATGTCAGCTCACCACCCATATTCGGAAAATAGAGCCAATCGCCCGGAGCCAGGGAACCAGGTAAGCTCACGGAATGGAGTACACAGTCAGTCTCATCGCATGTCGGACCCCAGAGAGTGTATTTATGAGCATCTTCCGCACTGACTGCAGGATAGAAGTCGCCCGACGCACAGAGGACCCTCGGTTGCGGTCCGGCATGGAAGAGATTGGAGCTGAAACTGCCCCATACCCCGTCGTTGAGATACAGCATGTGACGGCCTTGCTCGTCCAGGTTGTTCTCCAACGCATCTCGCCGTGCAATCATCCCGGTGGCCAATGTCACGGCGCCTTGAGCGACGTAACGGCCCGGTTCTGCGATGACCCCAACGTCGAGCGTGCCGAAATGCTCGTCCAGAGACCTTCGGATGCGGTGCGCCATCTGCTCGAAATTACTGTCCGAGAAGCCCCCGCCAATGTCCAGTAGCCGCAGGTCATGTCCGGCAATCGTCCCAGCGTCAAAGACATCACGAGATGCCCGGATAGCCTTGTCGAAAGCACCCGGATCGTTAGCCCCGGACCCAACATGGAAACTGACCCCGACCACAGGCAGATTGCGGGTCTTTGCGCTCCGCAGAAGGCTCAGCGTCGTCTGCGGCGATGCACCAAACTTCGCACTCATCGAGTACATGGCTGATGGGTCGGAAGCCGCACACCGTAAAACTAACTGGGCATCTGGCATCCAGCGCTGGATCTTGTGGAGTTCAGCCTCATTGTCGAATGTTACTCGGTTGACCCCGCAATGGCGGGCGTACTCCAGGTCAGATACCTTCTTGCACGGATGCGCGAAGATGATGCGTTGCGGCGGCACGCCTTGTGAGACGACCAGTTCCAGCTCGTTGCGCGAAGCACAGTCAAAGCCACTGCCCAGGGATGCCAACAGTTGAACTATCCGGAGGTCCGGATTGCATTTGACCGCTGATACGCGTGAGTTTTGGACGAGACCAACACCCACGAGACTTACCATAGAATGGTTGCACTTGGGGCAGGAGATCTGTCCAGCGACGGTACTGTCGGTAGATGTAACCTAGATCCATTACTCCGAATGGCTCTGACCGGTATTGGTCGTATGGATGAGATAACCTCTGCTTCATGGCTTGCAACACGACACTGTTGCGTGATTGATCGCCATCGTCGCAGATCGCGAGTATCCCTCTTCGAGAATCAAGCGTCCAGACACGATGGAGGCGATTCCACGGCTGGCGGGGCCATCTGCGCAGGTGAAGGGTCAGCATTTGAACTTTACAGGGAAATGAAAGAAATAAGAGCAGGAATCACCTCGGGAGCTGAGGGGGACAGGCGGGGTTGGAGGCAGCCTTGAGTCTTGCTTGCTGAGAGGACCGTGCAGGTATTGACTGGATAGGGTTGGTTGATGGGGTGCATATTCCTGTACCTCCTGCAGGAAAACCCAACCGCGTCATCCAGCTCATGTCACATTGCAGGGTAACCTCCAGATGGTATTGGATTAGCGAGAAAGGAAGAGGGTTCTTGAAGCCATCGAAACACCAAGATATCATCTAGAGGGAATGGCGTCTACTCCCTCACCTCCCTTCTGTTGCCATTGGAAAAGTAATCTTACACCACATGGGTATACATCACTGCTCTGCTGCGTGGGATCCTAGCAGGGCTGCAGCATTGACTTGACAAAAGAACACCAACGGCTAATGGGCGACCAGCGGCGATAGACCCTGGCTCAAAGGGGGGTTTCTGATCTCATTGTTCGGGACTAAAAGCATTCGGGGACGGAAAGAAATGATCAGGTATTGACAACGTCTGCACGCGTCAGGTCTCTATCATTGAATGCATGGAACCAACACGTCCGGATGCCGGGCCGAGCCTCCAGCGAGATCCTATTTGAAGCCGATCGTGAAACCGGGCCAATCCGGACATGTTTTGTGATCAAGGTACCCGGTTTAACTTGCGACTGGAGACTGTGACCAAGAACAAACGATGAGGAAAAGTGATGCGATTATTGGTGCGGAAGAGGTTCGGGCTAGGCTCTGGCCGGTATCAACGCCGGCGCCCGGGCTAGGTTGAGCCGCGGGCAGAGATCATCATGACGTGGGGACATCTCGGGGGTATAGCCCTGTGGAATACAGTGGCCGGGATTGATTCCAGGGTACTCGGCATGCCGATCGTAAGTTGTAGGCGAAACGGGCCACAGTCCGCCGATAAGATGATGAAGCCATTACATCATCGGGCTAAAATTGCCCGATTGGGTGCACATGAAGCGGAAGGCTCGCGTCATTCAATGCAATGCGCGGGTTATGCAGGTGGGCCAGGGAAAATGCTAGAAATACGAAGATGCTTCAGAGCCTTGGGGCTGGCTATACGAGAGACGTATATATGGCCTGTAGCAGGATCCTGGAATGCGCCCGACATCTTTCCCACGTCTTCTCTACATGGTTTTGCAAGCAACGACTTCATACTACTAGAGTCACAGGCAGCATAATGACGGTCATAAACGAACAAGGCAAGTGATTGATATGCAGCAGAAGATGATGGACACTGAACTAACAACACGACAGCCATCTCCCAGCCCATACTCACAGAAATCGACAACATCAGAAACTCATTCAAGGTCGACACCAAGTCCTTGAAACGGATAACCGACCACTTTGTCCACCAGCTGGAAGACGGCCTGACTCGCGACGATGACGAGATTGTAAGTCCTCTCCACCCGGAGCACCATATGACTGCTAACACGTCTCCAGCCGATGAACGTCACATGGGTCCCCTCTTTCCCCACCGGCAACGAAACAGGCCGATACCTCGCCATCGACATGGGCGGCACAAATCTCAGGATCTGCGACGTCGTCCTCACCGAGCAAAAGGGCCAGTACACGATCGAGCAGGACAAATACCGACTCCCCGCGCATCTGCGAAAAGGCCAAGGTGCCGAGCTGTGGGAGTTTATCGCTGAAAAACTACAGGATTTCCTCAGCAAGCATAAACTCGTTGATGGCCAGGAGGAGAAGTTGCCACTCGCGTTCACGTTTTCGTACCCCGTCACCCAGGAGCATATCGGGCACGGCGTGCTGCAGCGGTGGACGAAAGGATTCGATATCTCCGGCGTGGAAGGCGAGGATGTAGTGGCGCATTTGGAGGAGGTGTTTGAGAAGAGGAAGATCCCTGTCCGCCTGGTGGCCCTGGTCAATGATACGGTCGGGACACTCATTGCGTCTGCATACAAGAACCCGGAGATCAGGGTGGGCAGTATTTTTGCAACCGGCTGCAATGCGGCTTACATGGAGCGGGTCTCTCAGATCCCCAAGATTGCGGGTCATCCTTCGAATCCTGGTGGTGATGCTCTTGTCTCTATCAACTGCGAGTATGGCGCGTTTGACAATGCGCACAAGGTCCTTCCCCGGACGAGGTTTGATGAGGAGATTGACGAGACCTCTGTACGGCCGGGCCAGCAGACGTACGAGAAGATGGTGGCGGGGATGTACATGGGCGAACTGCTGAGACTGCTGTTATTGCATCTGCATGAGTCTAGTGGGTTTTTCACTGATGCTGAGATCGACCGGTTAAGGGGCTACGGGACCATGGACTCTGCCTCGTTGTCCAAGATGGAAGCCGGAGGGTCGGAGGCAGAGCGGATGCAGGCGGCCAAGATGATCTTGCATGAGCTATACGGCATCGAGGCTACGGACGAGGAGGCAAGAGTGTGCTGTCTGCTGGCAGAGATTGTGTGTACCCGTGCCGCGAGGTTGTATTCATGTGGAATCGCCGCGCTGTGTAGGAAGCAGGGGATCACCGAGTGTGCTGTCGGTGTTGACGGGTCGACGTTCGAGAAGTACTCGCAGTTCAGAGAGCGAGCAGAGCATGCTCTCAGAGAGATCTTGGACTGGCCGGAGGGAGACGATCTGGTGAAGCTGGTGACTGCGGAGGATGGGTCTGGCGTCGGGTCTGCTTTGATAGCAGCCATCACTCTTGCCCAATAGAGCCTACATGATTCTTCATACATTAATTATTAGCGTTGCATATCCTAATGTGAATTACTTGTAATCTTAAGTTCCGCAACTCCCACACTACGTCCAGTCGATCGCGACCTCTAGAGTAGGACACCTGCCGCGTGGTCTGGACGCTGATAGCGTGCTGGGTAGCTGCAGTATTGAAGAGCTACTAGGGAAAGCGGATGCTTCTACAGATCCGATCCCTAGGAATCTCCCATTCATATCTCGAGGTGGAGCTCGGCCTTTCGGATGGCAATCATTGCCGACAGCCACTGTGCATATAAGTAACGGAGCCTGTGATGCTATCCCCAGGCTTTTGTGGCGGCTGTCCTGTTCGGCCTTCACGTTCTCTAAGCTCACCCCAGTGTACATTGGGTGAAGATAGAATGTACGTGGTTACAGCAGGAGCACTCGCTCTCCTTTCAGCGCTGACCCATGCTGCGCCCCAGCCCAGGGCCATTGCTACGTCTGTAGCCACAATCACCTCCTCGTACGTGACAACAGTGACGAATGTCGTGGCCACCAGCTCCGTTGCCGCTATCACCACAACGGCATGCACCGTCGGCACAACCTCCCTGCCAGCCGCGTCGCAATGCTCCCAGTACGCCTGGTCCAGTGCCGGCACGTACTACCGCGAGTACTGCAATGGCGTCTCCATCTCCGGAGCAACAACTCAAGCAATCCTGAACGTGTATACAAGGCAAGCCAATGTCAATGCCTGTGAGGTCTACTGTCGCATCTTCAGTGGCTTGTGCAATGCCGTCAACTACATCCCTGCGTCTAGTCGCTGTGACTATCTTTGGACAACTGGTCAGCCCTTGCTGGCGTCTGTCTCGGGCTACCAGGCCATTGCGTCTTATTCCACGGATCCCTGCCTCGAGACCATCAAGACCACTGAGACGGAGTACTCGACTGAATACTTGACCGACACGGTTATCACTTCATACCCTGTTACTGCGACCGGCACTCTTACGCCGTCTGCTACTCGAACCCCATCGCCTGCAGCATCGAGCACCAATTCTGTCTCTACCTCTTCTGGCTCACCATCTACTATCCGTCAAGCATCCAGCATTCCAATCATCAGCACTACTACAGTCGTCGCGAACACACCAAGCTCGTCTCGAGTTCCATCCTCAAGCCCTTTGTCATCATCAGAGCTACCCAGCTCACTGTCCATCCCTACCACCATGAGCGTTGGCCGCGTGCCGTCCTCGGCCCTATTCTCATCCTCGCAGGCCATAAACACACCGGCCACCCCACAGCAATCCAGTATCACTACTCTCGAGGCCTCGAGCTCTGCTTCATTCCTCTCCTCAGTGCCTTTCACCTCGTCGACGCCGCTTATCCATCGCCCGAGTGCCACCCCTTCAGCATCATCGGCTCCCAACCGAACGCCGAGCTTCATCGCAGCTGTGTCACCCAGGTCAACAACAGTCCATCTCTCGGTCATGGCATCCGATAGGCTCAACGTGGTGCGCCCAGACAGCACGCCTTCCCCGATTCTCCCCGGATCTCCCTCAATCTCTTTGTCCCTTGCATTCCCGAATGGCCTCACAGCCTGCCCATCGAGTGATCGAACCACCTCTCTCACAACGGAAACTATTCTCGTCTCCTCAACTGCGTCCGCCGTACCGACGACCAGTCCTTCAGTCTCTACGTGGCCCAGTGATGAAGAAGCGGAGCAGCCAGACTACACGATCTCAACAGTCTTCAGCACCCGCACTCAGACATTCACTGCCTGCCCGTCTAGTGTCGTCAACTGCCCAGCCTCAGAGAAAACCAGCTACCTAACTACCCAGACGGTACTGGTTTCGACAACCATCTGTCCTGTAGAGGCTAAGAGCACGAGCTTGGGGGCCGAACAGACTGGCCAGGCCAGTCTTGTAATCTTGACTTCTGTCCCCGCCATTCCGCCCACTACAACGGGCCCGCAGAGCGGGGATGGACAGGTTGAGTCAAAGAAGGCACGGACAACACTGTATCAGACAATGACGGTTTGGGTTGAGGCGTGTTCCTAGAATAGCACCTAGCGTAACTTCATGTCCTTGGCTATTGGGTTCGTAGGTACCATGGCTGGAGTAGTTCAAGCAGCTTACTGATTATGAACAACATTGCCAGCCTGCCTTTACACTGGCAGCACGAAACTGAAGGCAGGGTATTTAGAGCCCTCTGGCACTGTGCTCTCGGTATGACCCGTTGCTGGGTACCCTGAGCGTGGATATAATCATCACTTACTCGCTCGTCGGACGGGCAGCGCTACCTGCGGATCCTGACGAGCTCCGACACGCGAATGGCGCAGCTCATAGTATGCGGCCTGATTTTGAGCAATGTTTCATCATCCCGCTCTACCAATAGCGCGTCTAGTTCGGTTGAAACGATCGGCAACCTGTAGGGTACCATGAAAGAACCATCCTCCCACCCAAGGCTCGGTTACTCTTCCGGCCGCTCTTCCGCACGTCGTCCGCACGATGTCGAGTCAGGCAAGTAGGCCACCAGCCAATCAAGGTCGAGCGTAAAATGTGGCACAGATTGTTCTAGTGTGTGATTGATGCTTTATTTAGGTGTAGAGTGGTGTGTGCAGAGAACGGACAGACAAAGAACGGCCTGTCCGTGCAGTGCTGGGCTTTGCACTAGGAGACAGCGCGTGTCTTATTCATTCAATGACAACGCCTAATCATGTTGGGTGGACCGGTGAAGGATAGGGGTTGTCTAGCAATACCGGACCCCGTGCAAGGTATACGGCATGTATTAGCTCATCAGAGTTACATGGTGACTGTGGTTAGCGCGAGAGAGCATAGATCACCAGAGAGCTTGTCAAGATATATGGATCATCTACCTTTCCCGCCAGCAGCGATACCTGAAACTTTTCTCGCCATGTCTCCGCCCCTACCGCCGGTCGAGCCCACGCCGGAGTATCTGGCGGAGAGCTCGCGCGGAGCATCCTTCAGCCAAATCACGGCCCTTGTGTCTTTGGCCATCTTCTTTGTGATCGTGCGGGTGGGAGTCTGCTGCTGGCGCAACCGTCGGCTGCACCTGGACGACTGGCTGATTATTTTCTCGAATGTCTGTGATGCCACATTGTGCCTTGAATGCGGGTGCTGATGGATCTGAGCGTATAGGCCATCGTCCTGGGGCTGTACGGGTTCCTGGCATTTGAATACCACACTGTCCGCATGGGACGGCACGCGATCGTGCTCGACAAGCATGAGATACAACTCATGCAGCTGGCCTACTTCACCACATGGCACCTGCACACCACCGTGCTGGCGACGACCAAGTTCAGCATCCTGGCTATGTACTACCGTTTCCTGCCAACCAAGTTCATCAAGCGGAGTGGACTTGTGATGGCTGGGCTCTGCACCGTGCGGGCCCTGGGGTGCATCCTGACCTTGTTCTTTGCATGCCGTCCCATTCCCAAGAGCTGGGATCCGTGCATTGACGGCGAGTGCCTCAACACGGGTACGATCTTGGTTGCAACGTCGGCGCCCAGCTTTATCATAGACGTTCTCATCCTCCTGATACCGTTTGTCGAGATACAGAAGCTGCAATTGAAGTCGTCGCAGAAGGTCGGCATCACCATCGCGTTTGTGACTGGTGTGTTGGACTGTGCGGCAACGCTTGTGCGGCTCGCTCAGGTTAAGGACCTCTTCCAAGGCACAGCGGATGCGGCGTGTAAGTAATGCAGCTATTCACCTGCCTCGAGGTCTATTCCTGGCTGATCGTAATGGGGCTAGATATACTTCCGTCCAATTTGCTATGGATCATGGTCGAGAATTGCTTGGGGATTGTCGCCGCATGTCTACCGCTGCTGCGTCCACTTCTGACGGTCTTCTGGCATTACTTGCGGTTTACTCGCTCCTGCGCGAGGTGTGAGGGTACGTATAGGGGGCAGGAGAGACGGATGCCAGATAATGTGACCATCGGGGGCAGTGGCCAAAGGAAGCGACGGGTTAGGGAAAGCAGCATATCAGCAATCCTGGATGACGAAAGTACTGAGCTGGGGGAAACACCTGTCCAGAGTAGTCGTATAGGGTGGCCAGAGTGTCCTCGAAATAGAGTGTGATTTACCGGGTACTGCGTTGCAAGGACAGATCTACGGAGTATACCCAAGGCTCTCCATAAGATGCATACGGACGAATCATGTGCGCCTCTGAATCAGCGACAAAAGAAAAGATGTGCCTCTCCGCCTTGCTTCCCCAACCCCCCACCCCCCGCAC
>RHLP01001245.1:0-11753 GCA_003719405.1 Aspergillus incahuasiensis | reverse complement strand
ATCAGGTGCGACCTGATCATACTAACCTTTTGTGGTCAAGCGGTACATTGGCCCGGAACATGTGACCCGCGACAATTATATTAAGTAAATTCTATTAAAATAGAGACTTAGTAATCTAAATAGTTTAGTTAATTAATAAATAAATTATTTCTACTACTTAGTTTGTTGTTTATACAGTTGAATACTCAACAGTAGTCAAAGCCAAATCAAGTGTCTCACATCCATCAACCTCTGGTGGTAAAAGTAGACAACTGATCCTTCTTCATCATTCTGAAATCTTATCAGCCTTCACTCTCTATCCGATCAATAGAGTGACGCTTCATCGGCCTATTGATCCCTCGATCCCTCGACCCTAGCTAGACCCGTACGGCTTACCTACCAGTCATCGACCGAACTATTATACTTTCGCGGAAGCCGAATAAAAATCGATGCCACCATCGTTTGATCGTCAACGAAACTTCAGAGCCAGCTTACATCGATAAAAAGCCGACATCAGCACCCCTCGCAGAACCACGAGACGATATCCGGCGCCTTTGACGAAAGGCTTGACATCAACAGAGATCTTAGCCAACAACACTTATATTCCGAATTGAACCCTCCTGATACCCCCGAGACCTTCGTTACCTTACCCAGTATGGCAGACAACCTCCCCGAATATAGTGAATATAGGAAAAGAAGACCGATGCCCAAATTCCCATTTAAGATTAAAACTCTTGGGAGGGCAAATGTCAAGGACTGGAAGTGGAAGGTGAAATTTCTCTGTGAGATCCAGGACTGCTGGGAAGTTATCGAAGAGACTTTGAAACTTCAGGACAATGAGGTGGAGCTGTCAAACCTTCTAAAAGACGATAAATGGAGACGTCCAAATCTACGTGCAATTCTTCATATCAACAATCACATCTCAGAAGCGGACAAGACTGCTGTGGCAAAAATGAAGAGCTCTGGAGCAAGATGGAAATATCTGATGGATCGGTATGAACCGAGGAGCAATTATAACAACAGGATACAGGTCCAGAGAATTCTTCAATGGAGAATGAACCCTAGGAAAGATATCTACGGCTCACTATGTCAGCTGGAGGTGCTTAATTGCGACCTAACAGAATACAGCAACGGAGCCCATCAATTCACGGAAATGATGATTATGATGGTATTCCTTAACGGCCTACCACCGGAGTATGATGGCGTGAAGGCACAGTTGATGTGCAAACAGTCACTTGATAGAGAAACTATGCTATCAGCCTTACGAGAGGAAGAGTCGTGGTTGGAGTATGACAACTACCAAAAAAGCCTTGAAAGAGGCAACCGAGGTAGAGAATCTCACCCCCTCTGCTATCGATGCAAGCAACCAGGCCACTTCAAGCGAGATTGCAGGGCTCAGATCAAAGCAAAGCGGTAACGCAAGGAAACAAAGCCAGCAACGGGCCAATCTATCTAGAAGATCTTGACCAGCTTTGCTCGCTCGTCGACTGTAGCGGGTGCCAACCTGGTGACTTGAGCAATGCCGGATAGTTCTACCACGGATCTTGAGTAAGATTCAATCAACCATACCTCTGTCAGTATGTTCTCTGACTCAGTTTCCCACATTTAGGTCTCGAAATACCAACCCTTTTGCGTAGTAGTCGTCCTGTATACACCACCAAGCCACCTCCCACAGACACAAACGCAGAGATAGATTACCAGCGGTGGCTTGAGTACTTCACCGCAGGTGAAATATGCCAGCGATGCATCGGCACAACAGCGTCTCCGGCTTGTCTCTCCTACCGCTACCACCTCGTCGTGGACGGGTACCGACTCGAAGGCATCCGCCAAGTTTGTGGCCACGACAAGACACGGCCAGGCCTTGCGGTAATCCTGGAAGATAGGCCCAACTCGTCATCTTCTCTGTTGTGGACGCCTGAAGTGCTAGGTTATGATAGTCCTCTGGACTGGATGAATGGGTTCAGCTTCAATTTGGGCGTTGATGTCAATAACTATGCCGGGGCGTCCATGATGGAGGTTGATATCGCCAATGCCTCCATGGATCTCCCTAATTGGGATCAGCTCCTGGGTTATTGTATGCATGATGCTGGTCAAGTTACCTTGTATAGAAATTTGATTGCCGCGGCCGATCATGGTTTGCTTTAAATGCGTGACAACATAGTGTAACAATGTATGAATTATGATACTTTCCTTGGTTGTAGTCGCTCGCTATACAGGCTTGACGCCTATGGCCTGGGCATTGGAAGTATACGCTTGTGATCACGTTGTTAAGTTGTTGAGGAAGGAGCGGCCCCGGTCAAGGTTGGGCCTCGTCTTTTCTCTCCTCTCACGCCGCCACTCTAGCTCATCCGCAACCATCCTTATCCTCATCACCATCACCCTCTAATCCGTTCCAGATTGATCTCATCATCGGACTCAACATCAATGCCATCTGCTGCTTCCATTTCGGTAAGTGCCCCAATTACCTGGGATTTAAACTCACGAAGATCGCTCTCGTCTCCAAGTAACACCAACCTGACCCGACCGGCTTAAATATCACCACCCAAGATCCATTCTTCCCGACAAGGTTGTACGCCCGTCAAGTTTTCTTTGATTTGTTTTTATCTCGCTAGTAAAGTTACAACCAGAACAGATTCGTCGCCGACGACCTCTGTCGTTTCCTCCTCTCAACCACCCCGGCCAGCGTCACCTTAACCTGCTCCTCCATACTCCGTCTTACGCGGCGCCTTCAGTATGCGTACCTCGAGGCAGACGCATTGTTCGCAAACCACCAGACTACAGCGGCTAAAACCGATACGCTCGCCAAGAACAATTGAGGGTCCTGCCTTGCCCGTAACGGAGACCATCATCCATCACCACAAGCTATCATCGCAGGACTGGATACAGAAAGACGTTGGAAATGCAAGCGGGACCGAGGGTCTTCTTGAACCGGCATTACAGCGATATCCGACCGCTGGAGAGCTCAATGTCAGCACGTTCGGCACCTGGTACGGTGCCGGCGAGATGATGAGTTTGCCTGGCCCGTACGTTTTACACGCCGGTATAACGTGGAGATTAAGAGAATGCAGATAGATGCTGCGTTCCGTGCTTTTGGGACAGACTCACGTTCTTCTCCGGCTTTGATACCAGGGGTGACGGCGATCCCCTGCCCATGGACTTCTCAACACTCTGATCGGATTACAAAATTGGCGAGACTCTCCTGCAGCAAAAAGGGGCCTGCAATTATCCGGCGGTCAGATAGTCTGCATATACATGCAGGTTTGGGACCTATGCCATTGTATGCGCGGCTGATCGAGCACGCAATTTCCGACGAGGACTTGACCTGGAATCAAAACCGAGTTCACATCCTCGAAAGCGAGGGGTAGGCCTCAGGCGACATCTGGAAGGATCACGATGCAAACAGGGAACATGGTCTCCTGCCGTCCTTCAAGAAAATGGTGGTCGATATGAAGGCCTGGATGTGCTAGTGCTAGCTGGTCGTCCGTCAGTCAACAAGAAAACAGCGCGGGCGCGGAGATTGCTGGTGTGGGTGTCCGCTGAGAGAAGCTTGGAAGATTAAAGTCCAACAATCATAGGGGTAGAAAAAGGGCTTTGGGTTGCAGAATCATTAATGAGGATCAACCGGCTGAGTTGAAAAGGCAGGGAAGTCCGTATAACATGCCAGAATATAACAACGCATGACCAGGCTATGCACTAGTGCCCAAGCGGACTGCAAACATTGGATGCGGTCGGATCAAGCCCTGTGGCTGACAATCCTCATTCGTCAGTCGAGATGCAAACATTATGCCGTATGATTTGATCCCGAGTCCTCGAGTCAGTCACTGGACACGGCATGCGAGTGTTTGTGATGGACTGGATTCGGCGAATGATGCCCCGCCACAACAGCCCAGTTCCAGGGATCTTTGTCCCTCGTGGGTCTGGGGTACTGCCGGCCAATTAGTGGCATGCATTCAATATTGAGTTCGCTGGGCCAGCGAGGGGTCAGAACGGGAATCATTGTCTGATGATCGATTATACTCCGCAGATCGCTCCGGGCCCCCGAGTTGGAGACCTCGATATGTCGGTGTACAGCCCTAATCAACTTCCAAGATATAATATGCGCCGAGGCTCGCAACTTCATCTTCTGACAGTATAATGATATCACCCTGCGGCACCCGACGCCCTATCCCCGGCCAGAGCAGGGATCCTCCCCTAGCCGCATGCTGGCTGCAATCTCCACCCCCTGCCAGCCGTGGATCAACAGGTCCAAGGCAGGGGTGCAGCCACAGATTTTCACCTCCGAAACCGCGGATCAGGAACTGATTTCTTTATTTTGTGCTTCTGTTTCCATGGGATAAACCATCGAAATACTGCACAGAATATAAAATTAGTGCTCAGAAATCGGTCGAGTCAGTCACGAGGCCTTACCCCAGAATGATCGACAGGAAGGCTTCCCTCCAAGCCCGCAGCCCCAGGGACAGGGTCCACGCGCTACCCGGCCAAGAGGCAAATCCATCAATCAGCGAGAAGCCAGACACGCTAGCCACGGACGTGCGATGGGTGCGATACTACCGCGCTGCGGGGGAGGCCTTGGATAGGAAGGTGACTTGTCTAGGGATTGAGTCAACGGGCTGTGGGTGTGGGCTGTGATCTCAACAAGCAGACGGGAGCGCGAGATGAGCCCACTTTGCTCGTCTTGGCTCAGGCGATGCGAGTCCAAGACAAAACAAACAGATGGGACGCGATGCGGGGGTGGAAGCTATAAAGAGCTCATGTGCGCCGGGTCGATTTCTCGGAAACAGAGGCAGCAAAGCCAAAATTGTCGTACAATGTCCCCCCTATCTAGGGCTATGCTCCCCTTGCTTGTCCTCACGGGTGCCGGTCTAGCCGCTGCTGCTACACCTTATGCGCTGCAACAGCCACCCCTGACCACAGACTGGACGGAAGAAGTCGGCACGAACCCATGGCCAGACTATCCTAGGCCGCAGCTGCAACGGTCTCAGTGGCAGAACCTGAACGGGATCTGGCAGTACCGGAATGCAGGAAATGCAGGTGCTGTTAATTCGCCGCCTTTTGGTCAAGACCTTGACACCGAGGTGTTGGTGCCCTCTTGCCTGGAGAGTGGCCTTTCAGGTACTTTTCTCATTCATCTTTCGGCTTTTGAGCTGGATGACGAGGACGGAAGAAGGTACTAATCATAGCATAGGTCTCCAAGGCCAGAACTTATTCTATTCATGGCTCTCGACAAACTTTACAGTGCCGGATGACTGGGAGGGGAACAACGTCTTGCTCAACTTTGGGGCTGTTGACAACGAAGCTACAGTGTTCATCAACGGACAGAATGTCGCATTTCATCGTGGAGGCTACTTCGAGTTCACGGTCGATGTTACGGAGTACATCAATGAAGGTTCCAATGAGCTGTATGTACGCTGTTCACGATATCCTGGCGCTGTACTAACAGCTTCTACTAGGCTTGTGTTCGTCTATGACCCAACAGACACCTCCGGCACTATGGCTCCCCTCGGCAAACAAACGCTCAATCCTTCGCACATCTTCTACCGCCCATGCAGTGGTATCTGGCAAAGCGTTTGGCTTGAGTCTGCTCCAGCAGAGTATATATCTAAGCTCGACCTCACCGCTGATATGAACGGCGAGGGTATGTCCAATCATAACTGTAGCCTTTTGTCAGACACTAACAACTTCAGTAACTGTAACCGTTCACTCCTCCGGCAACGGTACCAGCGATGTTGAAATCTCGATCCTTGACGGCTCCGACACGGTTGCCACTCACACCGGATCCACAAACACCCAATTCACCTTTACTGTTGACGGAGCCAAGCTTTGGTCTCCCGATACCCCCAACTTGTACAATGTGACAGTCAAGCTGGGAGATGACACAGTTTCTAGCTACACCGGTTTCCGCACCATTTCCAAAGGCGAAGTTAACGGTGTCATCCGCCCGCTCATCAACGACGAGTTCAAGTTTCTTTTTGGAACGCTTGACCAAGGTTTCTGGCCAGATGGGTTGTATACGCCGCCGACTCGTGAGGCCATGATTTACGACTTGCAGGTCTTGAAGGATCTGGGTTTCAATATGCTGCGGAAACATGTAAGCTGACCACCTCCCCTCTTTCTAGCAATGGAATTCCTTAGAGCAATGCATATGAAAGTGGGACAACTATGACTGATTATGCGCACTCGGATGTAGATCAAAGTTGAAACGGCTCTTTTCTATCGCGCCTGTGACGAGCTCGGACTTCTACTGATCCAGGACATGCCGTCCATGCCTCTGCGGACGCCAAACGCAGCGCAGCAGCAGGAGTTTGTCCGCCAGCTTGAGCTCTTAATCAACCAGCTGAAGAATTATCCCAGCATATATACTTGGGTATTTTCCTGTCCATCAATGTTTCAAAAGGAACAGAAAAAGCTAAAGGTCAACAGGTCGTTTACAACGAAGGTTGGGGCCAGCTTGACTCCCAAGAGTTCGCCCTCACCGAGCTGGTCAAGGAACTCGACCCAACCCGACTCGTCGACTCGACCTCTGGATGGAACGACCATGGCGCTGGAGACTACAGCGTACGCCCCTCCCTTTCCTCTTTTCCTTCCATCACGTATCATCATGAACAGATTCTAACAGCAACAGGACAACCACCACTACGCCAACCCTCAATGCGGAACGCCCTTCTACTCATCCCCGTCCATCGCCTTCAACCCAAACCGAATCGGCATGCAAGGCGAGTTCGGCGGAATCGGGCACAACGTGACCATTGAGAACCTTTGGAATGTGCAAGCGGCCATTGACACCATCGCTCAGACATACGAGATCGACGAGACGCTGGATATCTGGAACTACCGCGCTCATGTCTTGCTCTCGGAACTCACCGAACAGATCCAAAAGTTCTCGTGCAGTGCTGCGGTTTGGACACAGACAACGGATGTTGAAGGTGAGGTCAATGGCCTTCTTACGTATGATCGCCGCGTGCAGAGGACCGATGTTGATCAGTGGAGGAACGATATTAGGGGGTTGTATAACGCTGCTAATGAGAGGGCTTGAGGAGGGATGTGCTTTCCAGATGGGCATTGCTTCGCTGTCTTTTGCCGATCATTTGCCGAAAGGCAACCCTTCTAATATACATTCAATATATCTTCTTCTCCATTACTCTTTGTTCCCCACACCCTAAGGACCCCCATAAAACCAGTGATCAGTCGTTCTCTCCACTCTCAGCAAGCAACAACACAGGATTCAATCCACCCCATCCCGCATTCCACTTCAAGCCCCAATAAACCTCCCATTCTCGCCCAACCACACATCCATGTGATCAAACGCCGTGCGCACCGTATCCCCAAACTCCCCGGGATAGCTCTCACACTCCGTACAAGTCTCAATCGTATGCTGCGCGCCCTCAACAAACGCAATGCTCTTATCCTTGACATTCTCGGCCGCAAGATAAATCTTCTCCGCATTCAAATACTCATAGTGCCCCGTATTGCCCATGGTCAGCAGCGGCACCGTGATCCCACGCACACTCCCCTCTGGCGCCGTCTGCGAGCTCGCCCAGTCCACGCCCGTGACGCCATCCACCGTGACACCAAGCGTCTCGGCGTCAACACGAATAGCGAATGTCGACAGAAACCGTGTAATCGTTGTCTTCAACGCGCCATCATAGAAGCTTGTCCTGTCACTCGGGATCCCGGCCGAGGGCACGCGCACGCTACGCACAATCTGCGTGCTGGTCCTATTCCCCTTGTGCAGGAGCGGCCATTTGTGCGTCGTGTGCGCTAGGAATGATACATCCTGCGTGATGATCTTGTTGTTGAACCCGACGTAGTTCGCGTCCGCGATCACAAGGCCCTCGTCGTCCGTGTAGGAGGCATTCCCAGCCTCGATAGCTGCATTGCGAGCCATTGCGTGTTCGATAATCCCATTCCAGCGCCGCGCAACGCCGCCGTAGAACTCTTTCACAAAGGACGCCGTGTAATTCGCCCCGTCCTCCGTCCACCCATTCGCCGCGCTGTACAAATCAAGCGTTTCATTGACAGGTTCATTCGCCGGATTCAACGGCAGCATTGTCATCGTGCTCAGCCCGTAATTCGCGTCGATGAGCAGCACCCCGTCCGCGGGCTCCAGCTCGTCCATCGCGCTCGAGCACGGATAGATCTTCTCGCTCCCATTGCAGGCCTTCGCCCCGTTCTCCGCGACATCCTGGTACGCGGCCATCATTGCACCGCCGCCGCTGTGGCCCCAGAGCACGACGGCGTCGATGTTATCGAGAGCGCGCAGAAACGAGACGCCGCTGGCGACGTTGCTCATCATGTCCTCGAAATCGAGGTCGCTCATGAGTCCTGTTTTGCTGGCCGCGTTGTTCAGGCAGAGCGTTGTGTACCCGCGCGCTGGCAGCTCGGAACACGGGTAGAAGGTTGTGTAGTCTTGTTCGGCGTGCATGACCAGCAGGGCGATGCTTGACTTATTGGTGGGGGATTTGGGGTGGAAGAGCCCGCCCACGACGCCCGTGCCGAATGTTACGAGCGAGGGGATCGGGAGGGATATGTTGCCCAGCGAGGTGTGCGTGAGTTGTGTTGGCCATTGGGCCTGGGTCTGCGAGGCCGAGGTGAACCCCAAGGCGCCGAAGACGGCCGCGAGGGCTGAGCGTTTGAGGGAAGGCATAGCTTAATAATGGGTTGATGCGTTGCGCGCTGCTGCTTCGAACATCTAGACGAGCCCTGTTTATGATCTCCCGAGGCCGCTTTATAGGATGGGATCGGGGTGCTATGAGGTCATACATGAAGATGGGGCCTCGTCGCAGCCATACCCGAGGAAGCCCGGGAAGCTTGTCCTGTGCCGGATAACAGCATAACAGTTGACTCCACAGCTGCATTACTGCCTCCCCTTTCGTTCTCTGCCCGGGTCTTAAGCTTACATAGAGGCCGAGAGGGAGAGGTGTGGACCTGCTCTATACTGATTGATGCTGCGTCGTACACATACGCGCGTCCGGCAACGTGCATTCCATCGGCCCATGTCTTGTAAACGCAATGGTGAGTCTCTGCAAGATTGCCCATGGGATCGGTAGCTATTTTACAGAGATCTACCGGCCTTGTGTTGTGATGTGATGTAGATGCTGCCTGCAAGTGGCAGCTAACCCCGAAGCCCGAGATAGGGTTGCGGAGACTAAACCCTAACGGGATGTGAGGCCCGCAGTACTGGTGGGCCTGGGAAAGAGCGGCCCTGGCGATCGTCAGGCTAACTTAGGGGCAGTGGACCGGACTGGCATGTTTATGCATCCTTAATCTAGAGGTTAACTGCGATATGACTGAGGGTGTGGCGCTGTGTACTCTCACTTTGTATCTCGTGCTCAGACTGCGCGGGGTGCGCACTTCTTGGTTTATTGTATCAGGATCGTTCGTGGCCCTTTGTTGGAGATGGGAGCAATACGTGCACAACGCCGCGGAGTTCAAGCTGCCGGACTGATTGTTTCTAGTGTAGTCTAGCGGTATTCTCTTGCAGGTTACTGAGACGACGGGAGGGGAGGCCAACATACGGTCCGTGATAACAATCAGGCTTATGATATTTGCGAATCTATCGTACAGTATGGTACAGACACAGCGTATGTTCTATAGATACAATCGTTGCGCTCCTTGAGTTTGCACCAGGCTGATCAAACAGCCTATCTATCTATGGTACACCGCTATTCCAGCTCAACCCTCCCTTAATAACCCATGAATCCACCATCCCATCTACTCGCAGCGAAAAGACTCAGTCGTATTCCAGTCCCCGCCAACATACCTCGCAACCTGGGGGTAAGGACAAAGCCGCCTCTGCGCCTGTACACCCAGAGCCGGCGTATCATCCACAAACTTCGTCGCCACCAACTCCTCCGGCGCAGTCCCATTCTCCACCCAGCGCATAAGCGCCAGGACGGCGTCATGCCGAGCATCACGGAACCCGGGCACGCCATACACATTATTTCCCGTCAGACTCCCCATCTGGTTCGCGGAAGCAATATACCACGGCGCACGGCGCACCGAGCCCGTGCAGTGCTGCATGCCGGGGATCAGGAAGAAGCGGTAGAACGCATCGACGTCAACCCCCAGCGGCGTGAGCGCCGCCGCGGTCTGCTTGTAGTGGTAGATGCTCGAGCCCGTCGGGATCTCGCCGTCCGCAAACCCGTGGTAGTGCAGGAGTTTGCCGCCGCGCGCGTGGAACGGGCGGATGTCGAATTGCGCCGCGGTCGCGTTGCCGGGGTCGAGGGTGTCTGAGAGCGCGATGGTTGAAAAGTCGAGGTTGGAGGCTGGCCAGGCCGCGTCGTTGTAGACGAAGTCGCGCGGGTACGCGATGCCGCTAGGGCTGTTGACCTGGTCGTCGGATGTGATGATCATCTGCGAGACCTGGGCTTCGGACCCCCATGCGAAGGACGGGAAGATGAAGGTTTGGTTGGTGTCGACCCAGTCGCCGTAGACTTTGTACAGGGTGGCCAGTTGCGCGGCGCTGAAGCACGAGCTGCTGTTTGTGACCGGGGAATCGCAGAGGAGGGTTTCCGGTCGGAACTCGCACGCGTATCCGTCCATGATTATGTTGTCTTTAAGGCCGTCCGCGGCGTCGCATTGCGCGAGAAATTCGGTCGCGAGCACGTCCATAAGATCTGATGTGATGTGGCCGGGGCCATCGTTGGGGAGGTTGTCGAGCGCGATCTTCAAATCCCAGTTTTGCTGGTGTGTCGTCTACCAGGCACACGCGCCCGCGAGCACACCGTCAAAGTCCTCGGGGAACATCTGCACGGACTTGAGGCCTTGCCGACCACCTGTCGAGCAGCCGGCGTAGTACGAGGAGTCGATGGACTGGTTGTAGAACGCTTGCGTGAGGGTCTTGCCTAGGTCGATGCTACCGTGGAGCGCGCGCCAGCCCCAGTCGGTGCGGGTCTCCTGGTTGTTGAGAGCCCAGGCGGCGTCGCCGGCTTGTTAGACGGTCGAGTTGTGCCCGGTGTTGGTAGACACGACGGCGAAGCCGTAGTTCAGGCCGGGGGCCATGTCGTCGAAGGCGATCTGGCCGGTAAACCCGCCGTTTCCGTACGCCATGTACCGCTTGTTCCAGGTGGTGGTGGGCAGCCAGAGCCCGAACTCGTAGGAGGAGGTGGGCGACGAGCTCACGTTCACGTACAGGACGCAGTACTCGGGGAGGCCGGTGTAGTTGTTCATGGGGCCTTCGAAAAAATCGGACGAGGTAAAGGTCCGGGCGTAGACGAGGCTGGCATTGGGGCTGAGATGGGGGGTGAAGAAGGAGGGGTCGCAGCGGCTAGCAAGGGCCATGCATGGAAGAAGTGCATATAACGGTGTCTTCATAATAAGAGATGAAAGATGCCGGATGATGATTGAATGAAGGCGTACAGGGTGATCTAGTATTTTATACGTGACCAGAAGTAATAGCGGATCACTGCTTGCGTGGTGCTGGTGGAGCCCCCCCAATATTCGGGTCGACACTGTATAAGTATTCGACCTGCTCATGATGAGTCCAACGTTTCGCCCAGGTAGCTGTATAGACTGCTTGTTGTGTATAAATACCCAGGTGGGTTTGCCGTATTGCAGGGTTGTGCGCCTCCACCCGATGCACCACAGGATAGATATCTGCGCTCTTTTCTGCGCATGGAGCTATTGAGGCGATAGTCATTCCAGTGAACATTCCAGTGGACACAGCTGAAGCTTTTCTGGGATGCTTAGTACCGTCAGCGACCATCTGCCGCCCGTTACCACCTGCCGCCTAATTTTTTACCCCAGTATTAACAAAGAAAATAAAGCTTTTAATA
>RHLP01001243.1:0-14168 GCA_003719405.1 Aspergillus incahuasiensis | reverse complement strand
ACTCCGCCCACCCCATTCAGACCGATTCGACTGTCGCTTTCTCAATCCGTGACACCGAGAGCGAGACTCCTAACACTGTTACCGTCTCTGAGATCACCACCCGCCACCTGCTCCGCCTGAAGCAGTCCGCCGCCGATTACCTTGGTAAGGAGGTCAACGCCGCCGTTGTTACCGTCCCCACCGACTTCAACGATGCTCAGCGTGAGGCTCTGACTGCCGCTGCCAAGGCTGCTGGTCTTGAGGTTCTACAGCTCATTCACGAACCCGTCGCTGCTGCCCTCGCCTACGATGCCAGGCCCGAGGCTACTGTCACTGATAAGCTCATTGTCGTCGCTGACCTCGGTGGTACCCGATCCGATGCCGCTGTCATCGCTTCCCGCGGCGGAATGTACACCATCCTTGCCACTGCTCACGACTACGAGCTGGGCGGTTCCTCTCTGGACCAGATCGTCATTGATCACTTTGCTAAGGAGTTCATAAAGAAGCACAAGACCGACCCCCGCGAGAACGCTCGTGGCCTTGCCAAGTTGAAGATGGAGGGTGAGGCTACAAGGAAGGCTCTGAGCTTGGGTACTAATGCCACCCTGAGCATTGAGTCTCTCGCAGACGGCATCGACTACGGCAGCACCATCAACCGCACTCGCTACGAGCTCCTCTCCAACAAGGTCTTCGCCCAGTTCACCGGCCTGATTGAGCAGGTCATCAAGAAGGCTGAACTTGACGTTCTGGACATCGATGAGGTTATCTTCTCCGGCGGTGTTTCCCACACCCCCAAGATTGCCCAGATCGCCCGCAACATCTTCCCCGAGAAGACCCAGATCCTGGCCCCCTCCACCCTCACCTCCGCCATCAACCCCTCCGAGCTGTCCGCCCGTGGTGCCGCCATCCAGGCTTCCCTGATCCAGGAGTTCGAGACCGAGGACATTGAGCAGTCCATCCACCCCATGGTCACCGCCACTCCCCACCTCAGCAAGGCCATCGGTGTTGAGTTCACTTCCGGCGATGCCGTCGAGTTCCTGCCCCTTCTTAACACCCAGACCGCCCTCCCCGCCCGCCGCGTGGCCCAGTACAACGTCCCTGCTGAGGGCGGTGACGTCCTTGTCCGTGTCTGCGAAGGCTCCCGCGAGATCAAGGTCACCAAGCCTGAGCCCAAGCCCAAGGAGGAGAAGCCTGAAGCTGACGAGGACGACTCCGACTTCGACTCCGATGAAGAGGAAGAGGACATCCGCGAGGTCGTTTGGAAGACCGAGCAGCCCATCGCCGAGCTCGCCGTTAAGGGCGTCAAGGCTAAGGGCAAGGTCGAGCTGATGATTCACATCAACGCCGACCTCGGTCTGCAGATCACCGCTCGGGAAGTTGGCGGCCAAAGCGCCGTCCGCGGCGCCGTTGAGTCTCCATGAACGAACGTCTGTGGTTAATCTAGAATCTTAATGATCCTTTTCTTTTCCTTTTTCTCTCTAAATAGTTTTGAATACCTCCAGGAGCTCACATACGTCAAGACAAGAGATTCATGCTGTTATGATGCGTGAGGTCTTATAGGATATCGGAACTGTTCAACGCAAATGGCTGTTTGACGATGAATGTATCAACGAAGATTTCAAAAGTATATAGAGTATCCGACGCAAAATAGAACTCGATAGATTGGGTACTTTCTCATTTGGCTTTTTTCCATTATCTTTTCCGAAAAGCAAGGGCTGGCTTCCGCATACTGTTTACCCAATATGACTTGTCAGCACTGGCTGAGAGTAAACCGAATATAGTCTTCAGTAAGTGCCGCCTTTCACTTGGCCCGGCAGCACTGAAACACAAAGATATAGACAATTAAGTAATATTATACTATTTTACAAATATCCCGATAACAAACATTAGAGTTAACTGGTAGTAGATAATCGTTGACATGCATGACATCATGAAAATCCAACACGAATCACAGATCGAGGCATTCGCGGTTTGCGGTAAGCTCAACAAATTCTAGATAGCACTGGGAGGGAGCGGAAGCACTGAGAAGCACTATTGTTATGGAGCGAGCGTATATGTCGACGGTCTTTGTTGGACGAGCGAGTTCGGTGCGATGCGATACTTATTGGAATATATGATTGACCGGATGGCGTCGGAAGTGTGGATATATATCCGAAGGAGTTGTTCTTGCCGCCGGTTGCGATGGGATGATCGGCGTGTCATATTATGGTATGCTTTTGTGTATTGAGCATGCGGTGAGCGTAGCCGATGGATGTTTATGTAGTCGACATTAGTACGTTAGGGAGCGACTTCCTTGTCGCGCTCCTGGCTTGCCTGTCGTGCGGAGAAGAAACCGCGGCGGCGCTGCTTGCGGCCACTGTAGCCGCGGTCCTTTCGGCCAACGGAGCCACCCATGCAGTACATCAGGCATGCAAGTAACCAACAGGCAACTGCGGTCCAGAGGAACGCGAAGGCCTTGACGCCGAGGTGGGCATCCTGGTTGTTTCCGTTGAACTTGTTGCGGCCCTGCACGAAGACGGCACTGTGAGGGATTAGCATGATTTCCATCTGTGTAATGTTAAAGGTCCAACGTACGTGATGAGACAGCTGACGATAATCTGGAAGATAAGAGCGAGCCATGCCATGAAAGCTGAGATATAGCTCCCGATGCGGGTGCACATGGCCAACAGCCCGGTGAACAGGGAGATGACACCAAAGAAGAGGGCGATGATCTCGAACGGCCACGAGAACCGTGAAGTCAAGAAGTAGTGGTTGGTGCTGCAGAGACATGTTAGCATAAGCGGCCAAGTCTACCTTGCGAGTGCGGTTTCGCGACTTACCCAATAAAGGCAGATGGGATGTTAACATCAGTGCCGAAGTTGCGGTCGCTGGGAGGGTCAAAGGGGAAGTCGGGGTGCGAGCTTCCACACTGGCTTCGGCCATTGTCTACAGCACAAAGATTCCACCAGGTCCATCTTGACGTAGTCGGCGCGCCAGGAATATTGCTCGAGTCTACCTGGAGGAAGTAGATGTTGTTGAGCGGGTTGCTGTTCTTGACACCGGCCAGGAAAACGAGCCACATCAGAAGAAGGGCTCCGGCAGTGAAGAAGAGGCCGAGGAAGCCTAGAATAGCTCCTGCAAGATCAATTGTTAGCGATCGCATTGCGATGTGGAAAGGATGCAAGTCTTACGAGAAGCCGGCATTGTGCTCTCCTTGCTCCTGTGTCGGGTGGAAGACGATGAAGGAAGAGAGTTGCGATGGGTGAGGGGCAGATAATATTTGCGACTATCACGGCCTCAAAAGGCAGTCTGGATTGGTATGCAGGGACGGGGGGGCGGGAGAGGTTGTGGAAGGCTGGAAAGAATGGAATGCGAAAAATGTGGCTAGGATACCGTATTAAAGAATCCGGAGGCTCCGGCCGCAGAACGAGGGCCCGCAGGCCGATCGAGTGAAAGATGATATAATGCGGGAAACTGCATCATTGCTACCTGAAAGCTTGAGGGTGAACTTTGAAGCCAAAGAGGGCGAGTGCTGATCTCAACGTCATACCCGCCAGCTGCTGCTAGCCGCTCCCGGTATAGCGCACACGACCATGCCCGATCAGGCGGCCATCATTCCATGTCCATGACGTTCAACTTCCGCCAGCTCGATCAGCAAAGCCAGTCACTGACGTTGCACCACCCACGACCAATTTTCGAGGCCCAGTCCATGCGCCAGCCCGATCAGCGTGGACGTGCAGTGACCCAGTGACCCTGTTTGGCTCGCAGCCGATCCTCAAAGCCACGACAAGACTAGCTGGACTTGAAGGTTGAAAGTTCGCACTGATCCCAGCTCTGCCCGCTTGATAGGAGAAGTATCTGCGGAGATAGCTTGCGCGGGTCCCTCTAGCTTCCCGTGGTCCGGAGAAGATGGCTACTTGGGTATACCCACCTGTTTCCCCAGAGCGTCTGGACCAGGAAGCCGATTCTGCCCTGGTACGTTGTTTACTGCGCTACACCGCTCAGTTGGTTTTCGTATTCCATCTTGGGCTAAAGGTAAATCATAGGAAAAAGAGCTGGAATGGCTGCTGCGCTCATTGCAGGATTCCCTCGCTTCCTTGAGGGAGGGCCTCCATGAATGCGCAGCATTGCTGGCTCCCAAAGAACCCGGCTCTACGTTGGTCTTGTCGTCAATGCGATCCGAGAACGTAAAGGGCTTTGTTACTAGAGTAGGAACAAAGATTGTAAAGGGGGTATGTACCGCCTAACCATCTTGCGGAGATCGGTCCTAACTGCATTCATGCAATAGGATATCCAGCTTCGCCTGAACTCTCTCAGTTCTAGAGGTGCACCTACGACGCGACTATGCCTAGCCCAGTCTGAGCACGCTCCAGAGCTGACACTCAGTCAACTGGTCTCGGTCAGGGATTCGGTCCGCCAATGTCTGGACATTATAGATGTGAGCACTTGGACTGGCGATCCCCTCAACGCTGGCTTCATATACAGCCAACTTCATCTCCTCGGTGAGACTATTGCCGAAGGACGGCAGATGCTGAAGGGTGAAAGTGACATCGTTCGGGGCAAGTGGTGGGAGACAAGTGCCCCCGACAATGTAAGACATGCGGTGGAAGCCCAGCAAGACGATGGCTGACGTAGAGACAGATGTTCGACCCGCCTCTACCACCTCAGCTTTCTTTCCATCTGTCTATTGCGGACTCTGCATTGGTGCTGTATATCAGGACGCTTGAATCCACGACGCCGGCTCATACCCCTACTGCATTTGCGACTGATATCTCGTTGACCGGAT
This sequence comes from Aspergillus incahuasiensis, assembly GCA_003719405.1. Classification (NCBI taxonomy): domain Eukaryota; kingdom Fungi; phylum Ascomycota; class Eurotiomycetes; order Eurotiales; family Aspergillaceae; genus Aspergillus; species Aspergillus incahuasiensis. Next base: position 9,424 of record RHLP01001243.1, on the reverse strand, counting down.
TCTCTATTCGCGACCGACTATTCGGTTCGCGTGGTCCATCTCATGACGAGGCCGGAGATGTATTCTCCTGGAAGGGCGATGAGGTCAAGGTGAGGGAAAAGGTACGCGTAGAAAGCCAAGATCCTAGTCTCATGTCGGTGATGGCCAAGTTGACTGCCCTTCATCACGAGGTGGTCAAGTGCAAGACTGCTCTAAGAGTCCTCATGGGTAATGATGACGATAGTGAGTCTTGACTTGGCCTTAAGCCATGCTTTACTCTCAGCCCCGGCTTTTTCTCGAATCCTTGTAGCTTTACCGACGAGCATCTGGAATATAATTGGATCAATAAACGCTCGATATCTACGTGACTCTGTTGGTATTGTATGCAACGCACGGGCCTTCACGTAAATAATTATGTAACGAGCATAAATCTAAGCAACCAATGAGACAATCCCAGTTACACCTGCACTAGCTTGGCATTGATTTCTTCGAAGCTCTTTGAGGTGGCGGCGAACTCGATTATTCCATCCAGTTTGTTGCTTGAAGGTTCTAGGACAGTGGAAGGGTCAAAATGCTGTCGCGGTCTTCTGCTCTGAGGACCTCTCGGTCTAAGTCGAACAACGTCCTGGTAACCAGATACAGGTCGCTACATGCTGGCTCGCGACAGCTCCGATTCAGAGCGCCTCTCACGCATCCCCGCTCAAGCACGACTACTGCATCAAGTGCAGCCGATTTCCTCACATCAAAACGTCGCCCCGGTCGCGCGCCGAATGCATACCAATGCGGACAGCTTGTGGCCGGAACTCGATACTCCTCTTCAGTTAAGGAGGAATCATCGGACCCGGCCGAAGCGATCTATGACCTGGTTGATAAAATCAACGCAACGGAGGCCGAAATCCTTGAGTTACTCGATGAGCTCGACTTGACGGAGGAATATGCTGGGTCAGGTTCATCGGCCGAAGAAGTCGTTGATGAAATCGTTGACGAAGTCGATGAAGCCTTGTACGATCGTCCCGAGGGCCAGACAGCGGAAGAGCGAGTTCAGCAGGCCAGACAACTTTTCCGCGAAGCTCTACCGGAGGATTTTTTGAACGAAGAGGAAACAGTGCTCTACACCCGACTATACGGCGAACCTATCATTCGTGATGTAGAAGAATACGGAGAGGAGGGCGAACAGGAGGAATCAGACCGGCTTTTCCGCGAAGATGGTATTGGAGGCTGGGAGGAGATTGACTACGAAGCGGCGAAGATGCAGGACGATGGGGAAGTTGTTTACGACATGGAGGCACATCCAGAGGAAGAAACGGATATTATGCAACGAAGACGAGAAATCGCCGAACAACTTGGTGCCGAACTAATGCTCGAAGAGATGGAGGAAGAAGACGGTGATGAATCTGGAGCACGCTTCCACCCGTTGACAACACAGGGGAGATTCGCGACGGACCCGTCTACTATATACCCGCCGAGGGATACGGTGACGGGCCCCATTTCCGCCATTCTCTCCGACGCAAACAACAAGCATATCTCAGAGGCAGCTCACAAAGCTTTTGGCGGCAAAATGCTCCCTCAATCTACTAGGACGGCGCCTGCACACGCTCACGAGCCGCAGCAGCCCATTGGTCTTACCGCGTCCCAGCGTTTCATGTCAGAGATGGAGGCCAATGCATACATGGCAGTTCTATATCCGGGGCTGTATGCTTCGACCTTGAGTGTGCTGACTGAGATTCGGAAGCGTTTGGGGTCGGAATGGCTTCGCCCTTTGATCTCACAAGAAGGAGGACCCAACGTTCTCGACGCTGGAGCAGGTGGTGCCGGTATTCTGGCATGGAGAGACGTTCTCCGTGCCGAGTATGAACTCATGGTTCCGGATCACCCCAAGTCAGACCCGTATCCCTTAGGCAAATCAACAGTCCTCACAGGATCGGACCCTCTCCGTCTACGCGCTAGCGCCATGCTTGAAAACACGTCCTTCCTCCCACGACTGCCTGATTACCTTCATACCAGGGACAGCCCGACAGTCCACGACAAAAGACCACCAAAGCGAAAGCAGTTCGACCTCATCATCGCCCCCCACGCCTTGATGAACTTCAGCGAAGACTACGAACGAAAAGAGTACGTCGAGAACCTATGGCAAATGCTAAAACCGAACGGCGGCGTCCTAGTCCTCATGGAAAAGGGCCACCAGAAGGGCTTCGAAACAATCGCCGGAGCCCGCGAGATGCTGCTGAGGCGCCACATCTCCAGCCCCGGATCAACAGAGTACGACGCACCCCTCGAGTCCTCCAACGACGAGTCCAAGGTCCAGAAAGAACCCGGCATGATCGTCGCCCCCTGCACCAACCACGAGAAATGCCCCATGTACCAGAGCGATGGCCACGCTAAGGGCCGCAAGGACTTCTGCCACTTCGAGCAGCGGTACATCCGCCCAGACTTCCACCAGCGCATCATCGGCGCCAAGGACCGCAACCACGAGGACCTAAAGTTCAGCTACGTCGTCGTCCAGCGTGGCGTCGACCTCCGCCAAACAGCGGAGATTGTCCAGGGCCCCCAAGCCACAGACGCTGCGTTCGAAGGATACGAGCACCTCAACGAAGCCGGCGAAATCGCCGAAGCCGAGGAAGTGGCGCGCACGGAAGAAGAAACGCCCGAGCCTGTCTCGCCCCCGCCAGATATCAAATTCAACACCCTCTCTCTGCCCCGCGTTTTGTACACCCCTATGAAACGCCGCGGCCATGTTATCTTCGACCTGTGTACGCCTGCCGGGCAAATCGAGCGCTGGACTGTCCCCCGCTCATTCAGTCGGCAGGCTTTCAAGGACGCGCGCAAAGCGAGGTGGGGAGACCTGTGGGCTCTCGGCGCGAAGACCCGCATTCCGCGGAACTTGAAGCTAGGCGATAAGCATGCGGAAGGGAAGAAGGAGCGGTTGGCGAGGCGTGCTGCTGAGAGGAGCGAGAGGGATGATGAAGACGGAGTGGAGGAGCAGGTCGACGAGGAAGGCGAGCTGGATGAGGAGATCGAGCGCCTCCAATCGGCTCTGCCTAAGGGGTTGGTCCCCCCGACGCGGAAGAAGGGCGAGAAGAAGGTCCCTAGCTGGAAGAAACAGCTGGAGAATAAGAAGTTTAGGAAGGCTTCTCGGAAGCTTGCTAAAGAGGGCATCTAGTATGGATGGTGGCTCTTGATCTTGGTATGAATTCTTGGGGATTTTGGGGCTATGGAGTCGGAAGTACGGGCGTCTTTGGCGCTTTGTGTCTGTGCTGGAAAAGCACCGTTTGTTTCACATTGTATAACAGGCCCAAGAGCCATTGTAACATATTTATGACATCTCCAGAAATAATTTGGGGCTATGGAATTAGGTACTCGATTGAGCAAATCCACTCAGCATACCATCCACTTTTCCGGGAGCTATACGACGTTGGCATAAATGTTGTATAGCACCCAATGCTCCCTGGGCTTTGCCCACAACGGCCTTAGTTTCAGTACATGGCTGAGATGGGCTAGTCGTACTAAGCATTTTAGTCACTTAGCCATAGCCATTGCGGTCCCGTATCCCCTTATATCAATAGCCTTTGAAACAAACTCCGCTGTCAAAGGATAATACGTCTGTATGACGACCACAGTTCGAGAGGACAGACAATTTCTATGCCCCGACCTCCACTGCTACTGAGTAGCGACGCGGCGCGTGAAGTCGATCTGAACACTCCACAACAGATCACAACATGGAGGCATAGAAGGGTAATCAGACGAACCACCTAATGCAGCGACTGTGACAGAAGTCGTCTCCGTTTTTAACTTCTCAAACAGGTTGTTCAATCACTGAAACGCCATACTCTTCCTCAACTGGCGCTCCCTTTGCGTACTCTGCAGCTCCAAACGCTCAACCGCATACTTAAGCCGCTCTTTCTTCTGAATGAGCCTTCGCAATTCGAGCGCCTTCGCCGCAGACCCAGCCTGTCTACCGCCACTGCCACTGGGAGCACTCCGCTGCGGACGCTTCGAGCTCTGTCGGCTCTCAGAGTTGAGCCTCCCCTCTTGCAGCTCGCATTTTGCACGGAGGCCCTCTTCGCGCCGGGCAAGCTTTTCGACGTGGTTGGAGGCAAGCGTGAGCAGGTGCGCGATGCTTGGTGTGATTTCGTCTGTGAGCGCTTTTTGCGCTTCGCGGATCGTGGGTTCCGGGAGGAGCTCGAAGTGCTGGTTGGTTGCCAGGGTCAGTTTGATAGTGCTGAATTGAGTCAACGGGTTTGCAGCGTGGGCTTACTCGGGTTGTTTGGAGGACTTTGGACATTCGGGGGAAGTCGCTGACGCCGGAGTCGAGGATTGCGATCGAGTCGTCGACGAGCCCGAGGGAGGACTGCAGGGAGGCGACGGAGTTTGCGAGGGAAGCTGCCATGCTGAGCGATCTGAGGCTAGATGAGGAGTCAGATAGAGTGAGGCGATCAAAGAGCCAGAAAGAATCTCAATGCCGTTGATCACTGAGCAGTAGCATCTCGACGATTGTTTACATGAGGGGACGTTATCGTCGATAAGTAAAAGCGGCGCCGACCCACTTCCCAAAGCGGCTAGCCATCGGGCTTCCGGACAAACCTCGTTGCTGCCGCTCCTGCTTGTCGCACCCTTTCCCGGCACATCAACCGCATCAGCTCCATTCAACAGCATCATATCTCGCTGTACGAACCGCTACCATGCCTTCCATCCTCCCCAAGAAGTTCCCCACCCCCGTTGGTATGTCTCCCCCTTTCCCCGACGCCGCCCGGTCCGCGGGCAGGTCAGAATGATACTGACTAACTTTCGATATAGCCGGACCCCTCGGCCCCTTCTTCGCTGCCGGTACGTGCTATAAATCCGTCGAGTGAATTGATCCAGTGGAGGACACGACTCCGGGCGATTCATCCTGGATGGAGATTGCGAGGGTGGATGATTGAATACTGGGTTGGTCGCTAACTCTACGGTCAGGTCTGGTCATCCTCTACGGCATCAACTCGGCCTCCGTTGCTATGTCTAACAGTGAGTTACTCTCATCTTGTATCTCGTTCTTGCTGCTATAGGCGAAGCGCGCCATCGTTACAACCTGCCGATTGCTAACGCAACCACTTCCAGCCGCCGAGTACAAGAACGACCCCCGCAACCCCAACCGCCAGGCTGCTAAGCACTAAGTGCTGACCCGTTGAACGAATTGGAATGGCAGTGGGATAGTCGGTTGATCGGACTTGATGTGTCGCCGTCGCCGTGATGTTGCGAGCAATTCCCTGTACAGACATATAGACGCTATCCGTCAGATACTTTGACGAATTGACAAGTTGTACCACTATCATTCTCGCTCTTCTGAGCTCTTCGAGTCCTTGATTAGACGCCGCACTCTGTTCATGTCAAGGCACTGAATTTGGAGCTTCGGAACATCTGCTTCAGCTGCTACTCACGCAAATAGCCTGCTTAGTCGGATGCTGTATCTGTGGATAGGGTAGTGTCCAGGACAGCCATTCTTACCCTGTCAACTACGGAGGCTTTCGCGAACTTTGCGTTGTAGACTTATTATCCTCTGTGTATAATCCGCAAGATGTGCGGGCTTGCTCCCCTACCCACGGCCGAAAAGCCTAGTTCAGAGGATTTCACCAGGCCTATCATCTTTCATGACACCATGGGAATCGTGCTGTAAATATGCTGTTGAACCACCCATCTATTTTCAATTGATATGCATCTATAAGACTTTGCCTGGGTATGAGATGTGTTCGCGCTAGTCCGCATTCGGACACATCGCCCCGTGACTCGGGACTTGGGAGTCTTGCGCTCCTCCGACAGCATACAATAATCGAGCAACCTCCAAAAACAATCTCGACGTCCCCGTCAAAGCCAGCCAACATGTCACAATTCCGCGCCAAGAAGCTCGACATCTCGGGTTTCATCAATATCCGTGTTATCCGCGACCACACCAAGCGCAAGGTTTTCGAGCAGTATGAGCCCGACCGGTACGGCACTCCGAAGATTCCCAATTGCGCCACGCTACACTCTACATTGAGAATATACAATTCTAACATTCTGTCCTACTACAGACAAGCACTCCGCTACATTATCCGCAACACGACCCTTCCCGCACGTATGCGCGCCCAGGCCACGCTCCAGCTCTCCCAGATGCACGCCTACACCCGGCCCACGCAGATCAAGAACCGCTGTGTGGCGGGAGGTACGGCCAGGAGTATCATCCGGGATTTCAGGATTGGACGAGTAAGCCATCGCTCCGGGTTTCCTGCTTTACATGGATCTAATGATGCTTTCTTTGCTAGTACCAATTCCGTCAGCAGGCGCTTGCGGGTGAACTGCCTGGAGTGAGGAAGGCTAGTTGGTAGACGGGTGTGCTGTGCTATCTCTGCTATATTGTTGGCTTGTATCAAAATGGTCTGGCGAGTTGGGTTCGCTTGCGCAAATGGCGTTTGTTCTACGTACATACACACAGTGTCTTATTCGAGGATGATTGTACGATAAGTTACCTGAGTTAGATGGGTTATACATGTTTTTTGCTGATGGTGTTGCTTCCTTTTTATTCACTCCTTGTTGATTAATCTGAGAAGACTTTGAAGTGTGAATTGAACCCAATTTCGTCATTGTCTTCACCTGGTGTTCGAAAGCTGCAAACAGAGGCGAGTGCCCAGTGAAGCAAACGAGGACTGCTGGCAGACAACCTTTCCTTGCCTTGACTTCCTGAGGCTTTTTCTCCTTTTTGTCTCCCTCGAAGATTCTCCCATCTTCTCCTCACTCCCTCATCTGAATTCTACTTCCAACCTCAAGACCACCAACCCGCTCACTATTTCAGGCCCGCAGGCTCAATTGTTCCCCCATCTTCCCTCACCACTTCCAACATCGAGGCTCGACATGTTCGTCTACCGCAGGCAGGATCTCCCTGCAGACCCAGTGTTCCCAGCCGATTTGGAGAGGCTAGGGCGAGTCTAATCTCTTTAGCCTCCTGTTCGAGCTTAGAAAGAGCTAATCTTAGGAACAGCTACTTTATCAACGATCAAGATCAGATCCGCAAGATCGCAGAACCGACAGAGGACTTTCAATATAAAATCAACAAGAATGAACGCTGGAACGAGGTGCAGCGGAATGCAATGAATGGTGCGTACGATGGGACCTAAGCACATCTTCCCAAACACAACCACCCATCTGAACCCGTACCGTCCCAACCAAGGCCCGAAAAATGGCTAACCAAGAAGCAGAGTGCATCCGCAAGATTGTCTTAGCCCGCCTCCGCAATCTAGACCTAACCACATTGTGCCTCCCACTCACATCAGGCCCAAAGAAACCCCACGTCCCAGTCCTGGTCTCGCGCAACCTCGCCTCAGCATCCCGGATCATCCTCGTCTTCGGCGAACCCGTGCAAGACATCGGCATCTGGGCGTACCGCGCCATCGGCGCCGAGAACATAAACGCCGGCTCTGCTGTGGACTTCGTGCGCGCAGTCTTGTACCCTAAGCATGAGCAGGAGCAAGACGCCGAAGGCGCCTCTCCCACCACCACGTCCAAAGTTAAGCCCCAGTCAAAGAAAGCAGACGTCGCCGTCGTCCTCGCAAACACCGGCCAGCTCGTCTGGCACTGCGGCCTAGGCAAAGCAATGACGTTGCAAACCTTCCTCGCCCAACCCCGTCCGTCGGCTGTGGACCCCCCGCTCGCCGAGTCGCGGCGCAACAAGATCCCAGGGAACGCCAACTGGCAGGAACACGTGAACTCGGTCTTTGAGGGAATCTTTGCGGCGCGCGGACGGCTTGTGAGGCGCGATGCGAAGATCGATGTTGTGGGTGTTTCGGAGGGCGGGCTGGGGGCTATAAGATATCTCGCGAAGAATTGTATGTGCATACACGCATGGGTGTCTCTGTCTTAGACAGGCACCTAGACAGACCCCCTTCCTAATGTGGACTTGCCGGGTACCAAGGCATGAAAAAAGAACTGTTTCTAACATCTCTCTTGCGCCCTAGGGCCCACCTGGCGCACCAACATCTCCGCCATATGCCTCGCGGACCCGCTGCACACGGCCTCGCTCGACCTCGGCCTCCTGGAGATCCACGGAAACGGCAACGGAAATGGCAACGGGCACGGCAACGGGCACAGCAACGGCACCACCAGCAACGGCACCACCACCGGCAACGGGACAACCCCATCCTCAGCCCCAGCGCCATCATCCGACCCAACCTCCTTCGCCACCTTCATATCCTCGCGGTGCCGCGCGTACGTGCTCTCGCCCGAGCCGCTGGGCCTCCCGCTCTCGATCACAGACACGCAAGAGCTCGACCGCGGCTGCAACTGCTACTCGGGCGGCGAGGCGCTGAACGCAGAGTGCATTGTGCCGAGCGCGTGGCGGCACATGCTGGCTTGGCTCCGCAGGGCTTATGAAAATCCGGGGCTTTGTGAGGCGCAGCTTGTTGTTGAAGGGTCTGGGTCTGCGGGTGGCGGGAGTAGTGAGAGGGATGAGAACGGGAATGGAAACGGGGATGAAGAGGCTGTGGGTAAGGCTTAGGGGCGAACCGAAGGTGGACTGATCTGGCTTTTCTACGCTCGTCTCATGGATATGGTCATAAATACGGACATGGATATGGATATATCATCATCTCCTATCCCCCTCTCTACCGTCGGGGATGACTAACACCTAAAAACCTAACCTAGCCTACACCCTCTAGGTAGCTAAGAACCGCTGTATCTGGAAACGAGGCCTCCTATCTAGCATGCTAATTGTGGACGTGTGCAGTGCCATGCCGTTAAAAAACACCGTGGCAACCTTCTTCCCTCGTGGCGTTCGTTATCAAGTCTCTATCCCTAATTAATCCAATCACTACCTACCTACCTAACCTATCCAATCCAAGTGGACGTCTCCAAGCGTTTAGTTTCATTTCAGTTCATATCAAATCATATCTATCCAACTTCCCGGGCAGACGGTCTACCCAAAATCGCCCTCTCGGCCCGCTACGCAAAACCTTTGAGTCTCCAGTGTACCCAAATTCTTCTCTTCTAAACCATTCTACTCTATTCAATATAACCCCTCACAATCCCCCTCTTCCACTCCTCCAGCGAAATCGCCTTACTCCGAAACGGCACGTATCCCCTTTCAAGAGGCAAAGGCAAGCCCGCACCCTCAGCACCCTCCCCATCCGCATCTGCATCTGCATCTACACACCCCCCTTCAAAGCCCCTCGCCCTCACCACAGGATCCCACCTCGGCACCTCCAAAAACGCATGGTCCCGCCCACAGATCCGCAGCGGCAACGCCCCGCGCTTCAGCAGCGCAACGCACTCGCGGTCAAACGTCAGGTTGATGCAGTCCTTGCACCACCACATCTCGCTCGCGTCCTGCCAGTAGCGCCCGCAGCCGCCGTCGCAGATGGCGAAGATGGGCACGTCGTTCTCGTGCTCGGTCTCGGTTTCGTCTATGGCGTCGGGATTGTTGTTGTTGTTGTTGTTGTTGGTG
>RHLP01001240.1:0-13106 GCA_003719405.1 Aspergillus incahuasiensis | reverse complement strand
GGCGTGCAGGAGCGGTGGCACATCCTTCCACCGCTCCTGCACGCCCCGCGCCCAAGCACGATGCTCCGCATCCCTACTCTCATCCGACCATCGTAGCGTCACAATCCCATTCTGCGTCGTCCCGCGCGACGCAAACGCCGTCGCATCCCGCGGCACACTCACCGTCTTCGCCATATCATAGAACTCCAGCAACAGCGCACTGCCCGCAAGATCCGGGTCCCTCCCGACCTTCTCGCTGAACTCGGCCAGCATGCGCGCCGCGAACCGCGCGTCTAGCGGCGGGTTGAAGAACACCCCCTTGAAGCTCTTGCGCCCGCCGTACGTCGCCATCGCGTTCTGCAGCCCGTTCAGCTGCGCGTACGGGATCATGCTCACCGTGTTCGCCACGGGGTCGAGGGCCAGTAGATCTGCAAAGCGCGCTGCGCCTTGCGCTTCGCTCCCGTTGTAGAACACCAGCACGTTGACCAGGGGCGCCGGGGCGCCGGGCGGCGCCGCGAAGATGCAGATTGCGCCGGCGCGCGCGTCAGTATTGTCTAGCAGCAGGGTGTTCAGGATCTCGACGACGCGGTGCACCTTGTCGGGCGTGTACGCGAGGATGCCCGCGTACACGGAGTTCGGCTGGTCGTGCGCGCGGAAGGTAAACTGCGTCACGACGCCGAAGTTATACCCCGCGCCGCGCAGCGCCCAGAACAGGTCGGTGTTCTGCGCGCTGCTGGCTGTGACGACGGATCCGTTTGCGAGGACGACGCGCGCGGAGAGCAGGTTGTCGATTGTGAGCCCGTGCTGTCCGGATAGCCACCCGTACCCGCCGCCCAGGGTTAGCCCGCCGACGCCGGTGTGGTTGACGGTGCCGCCGACGGCGGCGAGGTTGTGGGCTGCTGCGGCGAGGTCGACGTCGTGCCAGAGGGCGCCGCCGCCGACGGTGATGGTTTTGGAGGCGCTGTGCACGGAGACGGTGTTCAGGCGCGAGAGGTCGATTACGAGGCCGCCCCGGGAGGAGCTTGTGCCGGATACGGAGTGTCCGCCGGCTTTTATGGCGAGGTCGAGGCGGGGGGTTTGGCTTGTTGCCCATTGGAGGGCAGTCGTGATGTCTGATTCTGTTGTTGGTTGGATTACGATGCCCTAGTGGTGTTGGTGTTAGTGTTGATGGTGGTGAGGGGAGGGCGTACGGCTTCTTTCCGCCCGGTGTCGGACCATCTCCGCAGGGCCTCGCTGTAGCCTTCATCGCCTGGGGTGAAGATTAGCGAGGAGGTCAGGGAGGACCGGAGGGTTGCGATGGCGGAGGGGGGGATGGACATGTTGGTGGTTTGGTGGGTTGGTGGAGAGATGAAGAGAGAAGGTAGGGAAGTGTTGTGATATCTACTGCAGACACGCTTGAGATGATTAGTGATAGTTGGAGCATGGCGGGGGATTTGTTGCATTTGCCCCTCGTACTGTGGGGAAAAGCTCTTCGGCAGCTGAGTGGATTGCTCGGCTTCCGATTCCTTATGGTCGGAGGTCCGATCCGAGATACAACACATGTATATATATATGTAGGCGTTCATGTAGCCCAAGTTAGGGCTCACCTCAGGAGCATGTCAACAGAGCTCATACTCCAGTTACAAACTCTGCAAACAACAGTCTTTGCAATTCATAATTTAGAGACAGTATTCTGGGTAGGTATAATACAAGGTCAGAACCAAAAACTCCGCTCGCTCGTAACAGACAGAATCCAACAACCTAGTGTACATCTCGTAACTCATGATATGTAATGTTGATCAATCGCCCGGAAGCATGAGCCTCCTTGCCAGATATCACAGCGCTTAGTGGTGTCCTAGTTATCACCGCGCAAGTCAGTCATCATCTTCCAAGCTCAACCAGGCACTAGAAAGAGAAGCTGGGATCACATACGCCCAAGGGGCTTCGCCCTCTTCGAGATATCGCGCGCCTCCTTTTGCTTGAACTTCGCAAGCCGCGCCCTACGCAGCAATCATATTAGCACAAGGTCCTCAGCCTCCTCACCCTGACAAGTTCAAAAACAGGACAACAACATACTCCTCCTTCGCATCCCTCTCCAACGCCCGCACATTGTTACGCGCATCCTGCACCGCCAGCCGACTCGCATGCAGCGCCTGGTCCGCCGCGCGCTCCGCCTGCTCGGCATGCATGACGCGCTCCCGGGCCGCCGTGATCGACGGGTCTGCGGTATGCTTCTTGCTGCCGAAGAGCCCGTGGCCGTGGCCGTGGCCGCTGCTGCGGGTGTTGTGGGTGTGGGTGGGCGTGGTGCCGTGGCCGTACGTGCCGCTGTGTCGCGTGCTGGACCCGACGCCCCCGCCGCCGGAGCTGTAGCCGCTGGATGCGGAGTTGCGGTGGCTGTGGCTGTGGCTGTGGCCGAAGAGGCCGCCGGAGGTCTTGCGGTGTGTGCCGGTGCCGGCGGCGCCGTGCATGTTTGGGTCGTCGATGCTGGACGCGCTGGAGAGGGAGTCGCGGCGGTGGCTGAAGAGGGGCATTGTGGGTGTGGTTGGTTATGAGATGGGATTGGTTAGATCAGGGGTAGTAGTGAGAGGTGATGATAGCTTGGATGGAGGCTGTGAGTCTTTGATTTGATAGTGCTGGTGAAGTTGAAGTTGATGTGATGGTGAAGAGAAGGGTGAGTTTATGGTGTTGATGGGTAACTATATAGACAAACCCCCCTGTGACGTCAGGGGTCGCACTGTGTATAATCCTTCGTACACCCTGAGGAGCACTACAACACCTGGTTGATGGGGTTGATGTTGATACCAACTGATGACGTCTGGGCTGGCTTGGGGGTGGCAAACGGCCGCCAACGCGGCAAGGGATCGCCCTTAATGGCAGCCTTAATATGCACAGTTAATCTCAATCAATCCTGCAATTGGCTTGAAACGAACCAATCGCCGTTTTATTTCACGACTTGCCAATCATCCGCTGGGAGAGATTAAGATGCAAGGGTGTCATCGTCGTCAGAGGTGCGGTCGGCACTACAGGTATCAAACGTGCGCGTCAAGAGGTCGAACGCCTGATTGCTTTTCGTCAGTTCTGACGTCGTCCGCGTGTAGGATAGACTGGATTGTGTGCAAGGGTCTTTGATCGCGATGAGAGCGTGCGTCATGGACGGCGCGATGTTCGTTGCACGACCAAACGAGTATCAAGGGCTGAACGATCGAAAGTTATACAAATGATGAGTTGTTTAGCTGTCAAGGGGGGTAACTTAGAAAGAGAGAGTGAACAAGAAAATGGGTGAATATTGCGACGTGCTTGTGCTCTTCAGTCAGGGTCTCTACCAAGGTCTAGTAGTGGAGCACAATCCGGGGCAAGAGAGGGCTCGTATTCTTTGCCCAACCGGTGCTGTGGAACTGGCATAGCTTTGCAGACACGCTTGGTTACTGCTAGCCTTGGCATGCTTAGTGCTTCTGAATCGGGTGTTGATGGGCTAAAGACATTTCAACGGTCGCGATTGTCCCCAGCGAACCTTCGCTGCTAGTAGAGGAATCCACCTGGCATAATCCTCGTATTCCTCACACCCATATAGCGAAGACGACCCAGCATGCATCCGCTGGCTGTGCCTAATACGCCTTCCAACCCGGCTCGGGCTTTCCCCCTGGATTTTGTGTACATTTCTATCGTGTGCAAGTGCTACGGTTGAGTCTCATTGGAAGAGAGAACTAGTCACGCCTTGAAGTTGCACACTGTCAGCATAAATTCAACTATTCGGTGATTATGCTCGAAGTAGGAGCATTTTAGCGGCGAGGTCTTGATATATATATATCGGCTCCACCACAGCGCCGGCGAGCTGAAATGTTCGCACATAATGAGGACACTAAATACCATATTTCAAGGATGTCACGGATGAGTTCAATAGGTATCGAGGCATTAAGCGTCTAGTCGCTAGATTATCCAATTACGAACTCAAGAAAACCATGCTGCAAGGGGCCTTGTTGAGGGTGCATCGCTGTCACGACAAGTAGTTTTAGCTATATATAATTAAAGTAAGAAGCACTCTTCAACAACTAGCTCGCATAGCTCAGTTGGTAGAGCGCGTGACTAGTAATCACGAGGTCAGCGGTTCAAATCCGCTTGTGAGCATATCTTTTTGCATTTTTTGACTACTAACTACCCCACTATAGGAGGAGGTGGTGGATGTGGATAAGCCAGACGGGACGGGGATTATTCAAGCGGGGCGAGACAACAAGCAAGTCCGACTGGAACATGAACTCAATTTGATCCTACATCTCCACGGAAACCAAATCCGTCCGCTCTAGCTAGACGAACAACCAGCCCGCCTCAACCCCTCAACTGAACCAAGCCTTATCCCCACTCCCCTTCTGCAACAACGCCCCCCTCTGCCCGCGCAAGAACACCCGGAACTGCTCCAGGTCAAACGGCGCCTTGGGCATCTCAAGCCCCTTCCGCACAGCCGGCCGCGCAACAATCCTGTCCGCCCACACCTTCACACGCGGCCACTCGCCCAGGTCCAGGTCCAGCGCTGCCTGCCGCCCCCTGGAACGCCCACACGAAGCTGGCGATGTCGGCGACCGTGTACTTGTCGCCGGCGAGGTACGCGGACTCTGTAAGCCGGGACTCGAGAACCCCTAGCAGCGCCTTGTACTCGGCGAGGAATTTGTTGACTGCGTAGTCCGAGCGCACGGGTGCGAGGGTTGAGAAGGCGAGGGCGGCGCCTGGACACACACATAATATACATTATCCGCTGTTAGTCGATGAGTTGGCAATGAATAAGAAAAAAAAGCTTGCTTGCTACTAGGTGGACGCTACGTACCCCCCTTCGGCCCAGCCCGCCAACCTGCCAGAACAGCCAGCTCAGCTGCTCAACGTACCCGGGCGTGCCGTGCCTGTAGCTGACCGCGACCTCGGCGTCGTACTTGTCGGCGAGGTAGAGCAGGATGGCGCCGCTGTCGAAGACGCGCTGCGTGCCGTCCGTGATGGCGGGGATTTGCCCGTTCGGGCTGATTTTGAGGTACCATCTAAGCACGCACAGTCGATTATCCACCTCTTTAGCGTGCACAAAGGGGATGGAGATGGATGGGTGCCAGGAATAGAAAGCACACTCACTCTTCCTTCTGGTGGCCTGCCTGCAGGTTGACCTGCTTCAGCTGGTACGGAAGCCCTAGCCCCTCGAGCGCGATGGGGATCTTGTGCCCGTTGGGCGTGTTGTCGGTGTAGAGGGTGATGTCGGAGGAGGAGGGCATTTTGCCGGTGGGGCTCGAGTCTGAATAGGGCCGTAGAGACTTGAGTTCAGGTGGTGGTGGTGAATTATTGCTGCGGAATCGTGAGAGGGGGCTGGCTGGGTTTCGAAGCTGATGCAGGTGGATTGAAGTACGACCTAGAAAGCTGGATCGCGCGCAGCTATAGAGCATTGTGGACAACTGAGGGGATGGCAATATGAGAAGTTTTATATCCAGGCTGGGCCGGTTGTATACCCCTCCTACCCCCTACCGGGTGCATTCCGCCGGGGGTTAGGGCTTCTTTCCGCCGGACTTCGGAGTTCGGGATTCCGCTCCAACGAGCGTCACCTCATACAACAAGCTATCTTGTGGCGTAGCATAGGCATACTCTATATTGCCGATTATCAAGAGCCTGTACTTGGTTCACGGACATACTCTCGGAGTTTGGAGCCGCCCCCGCCCCCCTGTCGCCCCCAGCACAGCGCAGATGTCCTCTGTCTTTAGCGTGATTGGTGAGCCTACGCTAACTTGCATATGCAGGCAGGCGAGGCTAGCCTAAGATTTGATCATGGACTGGATACATAAAAAGTGCAGTCCCAGTCCCAAGCTGTGTGGTGTTGTACCACCGCGGGCGCATGCTGTTTGGTGAGATGTTCGGAGACCGAAACGTGCCCTACACGGGGTTGTTATAACCAGCAGCCCCGCTGTTTGACAAAGGCAAAACGAAGAGCTCCCGTCCGTTGTGCTATCTCCAGCTACTAACCCTAAACATGCCATCACATCCTGGCGACGCTGTTTTCCGTACCGTCGCGTCGGTCAGTCTACATACAATGACAACACCATGCGTCTTTATCCATCCCCGGCTAATCCCAGCAGATCGCCTCGCTAGGCTTCGCACCAGTAGCGATTCGCTTCCGCCTCTTCGACATTCTCTCTGAAGCCGCTGTGCCTGTTACTGGGAAGGAGGCGCGCGATGCGTACGTGGCGCGTGCAAGCGCAAGCTCAAGCTCGAGCTGCCCCTCCGCTGAATTCGCTGATCCACGTATGTCCATGCCTTTTGGCTGTTCTCTCTGCTTAAGTCTGACAGGTCTCTGCTAATGCCCAACCCAATTCTTAGCCGTGCAGCTGATTGGTGAGTTGCCTCCACCTGGATGGAGCATCTTCTTGACTCCCAGACCAGACCTCAAGCGCAGGTTAGGTTGCGAGGAACATGCAGCACTAAATCGATGCAGAAGATACCCTCGTCGCAATGGCCGCGCTCGCATGGGCCGACCTCGTGCCCGAAACCCGGTTCCGCGCAAACGAAACAACGCATTACCTGGCGCGCACGCCGTCTGCCATCCACGGCATCCTGCACTTGTATCTACATCCGACCCCTTCTAGCGCCAACCCAATCAACCCCGTGCCCCGCTGACACAAATTGAAATTGCTTGCAGCACCACAGAAGTCCTCCTCGCCTCAGCCTTCCTCACGCGCAAGCTCGAGGCCACCGCGTTCGCATACCCATTCACACCCCTCTCAACCCCGACACAGCACGCGCACCATCTACTGGGAGACAATATTCTAGCGGGTCTCCACACCTACGCCATCATGGCCGCGCAGGACCGCATGGGCAGCTTCAACACCTTCATGCAGGGGCGGTTCGGGGCCGCCATCCCCGGGACGTGCGAGCGGCTGCTGGCGCTGGGGTACGACCTGGGCGCTGTTGTGGCCGAGGCTCGCGCGAAGGAGCATCCCGTGACGATGGTGGACATCGGCGGAGGGCGCGGGCAGCTGCTGCTTGATATCCGATCAGCCCTTCTAACCAACAACCGCACCCCGCTGCAGCTGCAGGAGAGCGAGCTCGTTCTGCAGGAGCTCGACCCGGAGGCCGCGCGTATCCCCGGCCTGACTGTGATGCAGTGGGACTACGCGCAGAAGGACAGTCCCCAGCCTGTCGTCGGGGCCTTGGTCTACCATCTCTCCGGGATCCTGCATAACCTGCCTGATGAGGATGCCGTGCGGCTGCTAGGTAAGATCCGTGATGTGATGGGTGTGCACTCGCGCGTTTTGGTCCATGAGAGGTTGAAGGATAATGTGCCGATGGGGAATGCGACCATGGTGGTGCTGTATGGGGGGAGGGAGAGGAGTGCTAGTGAGTGGGGGGTGTTGGCGGACAAGGCGGGCCTGAGGGTGTCGTTTATGGCGTGGCCTGAGGGGATTGCGCAGGGTGTTGTCGAGATGAGGAAGGTGGATGGGGATGGGGATGGCGAGACTGGTCGTCGTCATGGAGACCTGTGATACTGTAGGACGACCTCCAACGGTATCTTGGACTGGTGCTGATACTAGCGAGCAGTTGTATGAAAGTCCTGTCTACTTTGTCCTTGGTTAGAGAATCTTGCCTACAGGGATATCCATTCGTTAACCCCCTTTGAGGACTAAAATAATTCTGGTGTGCCGTTAGGGGCAAGCCACGGGATAATATTGACTAGGGTTAGAATAAAGATCACCCAGCGATACACCTTTCACACCATTTCCCTGTGGACTCTTCGCACGCCCGCTTTGGTTACTCGGTGATCGAGCAATGTCTGTGCGTAGGGCTATTGTTGATGCTCGGATGCGGGAATAAAGGAAGATGAGAAGATGAAGGAATCATGCGTCAAGCCAAGTTACGGGGCATACAAAGATCTCTGGAATCTAGGCCCTACCTCTTCACTTTTTGAGAGTGTCTTTGAGCAGGGCCCTTGATGTGATGCAGTAGCACAGAAATCCAACAAAAGACCTTCTTTGTCTACGCATACTAACCCGTGATGCTTCCTAGAACGCTCTAGACCGACCTGGATTGGATACAAATATCCATGGATAAATCCTCCCCAAAAGTAGATCGCAATTACTGCTCAACATCAACCAGAAACCAATAACAAAACTCATATTTCGCATCTTTGTGAGATATCTATTCACCATGCACTTCCTCGCCATCATCGTCGCCCTTGCCGCTGCTGCTTCTGCTGCCGCAACTACCCCTGAGAAGGTTCGCCTGCCCCTTAGCCATCATATCCCAGGATCTGTCCCCCACTGTCCTCCCCCTCCCCAAATCCCAGTGTCCGTCCCAAATTCCAAGATAGACGCGCTAACCTATCATCCCTTATTCCAGCTTGCTTCCGGGGCTGTCTGCAAGCAGGACGGCAGTCTGGGAATCTGCGAATCGAACCTCTGTGTGGTATGTTACCTAAACCAAATAATTGCTGCTTTGCCCCTTCTTTCTGGGTTGTTGATGTTGACGCTAGAGCTTGCGATTCTATGCTAATGTGGTTGATGACTATAGCAAGATCCCTGCCCGGCTACCGGTATCTGTCAATAGATGCGGACTATTGGGCTGCCGAGAGGAAGTGATAGGCCGACCGGGTCAGCACTTGTATCTGTTGCAGACTGGCAAATCATTAGGATCGATTTTTCTACCGCTAGCGAGGTATTTTGGCCGTGGGCTGTCGAGAGGCCCTGGGGTCATGTCATTCTTTAACTACATACTCTTTTACTCTAGTGTTTAGAGAACATATAGTCCGAATTTACGAGCACAGTGTTATGTTCTTTTAGCAGCCAGAAGAGCCATGCAAGACTGAGATGGAATGTATTCATCCATGTCCTGTGTAAACCGGACATTCCATGCTCCGGCTATTCTTGGAATACCTATATATACACTTCGCAATAGAAGCTCCACTTCTATACCTGCTTGCTATTAGACACTAGACAGTAGACGTCAGCACCTCGGCATTGCAGTGTCTCACAGTCTTCACAAGCCAGATCCCCAACATTCTCACTCGGGATACGAGGCCACGACAAACAGCGTCACGAGCGCAGTCATGGCGTGGGGCTCGAGACCAAAGGTACATAGGCAAGATGAAACTATATTAACACTCAACCTCCTACCATCTCTCTACAGTCCGGCATACTCGAAACACCAACGATATGCGTTTCCTTGCTATCATTACCGCGTTCACTGCTGCTGCCTGCGCCGAAGCCAGCGTTTGCATCCCCTGCCCGAATCCACTCCCCGCTTTTAGTTGAATTGCGAGCACTTAGATAGACAATGCAAACCCCGCCTGCACATAAACGCAACCACGAACCGCGATAGAGATCGAGATTCGCCAAGGGTAGGACTGCGATGCAATATAGGGCTCTTTTGCTGTGCATGTGTATCCTGAGCGAAATATGTTTCCCATTCGTCCTGGTCGCTCTGGTCCTGGCTTGACGGCGCCTGGGGCCATGTCATTCATTAGCTAGCCATAGCAAAATAGGCGCAAGCTGGTTTCAAGTCTCTCTTCCCCTTGGCTCCCCGTATCAACGCTAGAGGAGACAGTAGAGAGGTAGCTGAAATACCTGCGTATTATCTCTCAGTACTTCACGGCCCCTGTACGTTGGCTGACGCCCATACATATAGAGCTTCTCAGTAACCAAAAATATCCTTGTAGCGCTGTCCAATGCCTTGCCGAAGACAGGGATATCATGAGACTCGAAGCCAGTCGTCTGACTCACCCCGCATTAGATTCCTCATGCATTGCGCTTCCGCGGACTACTTATACAAAACGGAGGATCGAGAGCTGCGGAGGTGATGTTATTTTCTCCTACAAACATCTCACCCTGCAGTTGGTATTCAAACGGCCGATTAGCCTTCGCAAACTGGCAAATACAATAATTACTCGCAGTGCCTGCGCTCTACCAAGGCTTTGGGTAAAAAGGAGAAAACCATCGAAGCCTTCCCCCCGCGGCAACCCCAACCTGAACCGAGGCTTCGAGACCTACAACATCGCAACAGGCGCTCTCACCACCCATCCAATCAGAGACTAATCCGCGTCAACACCACCGCGCTGGCGTATGCCCCGTACGGCCGGTTTCTCTGGGGCCTCAGCTACGACGACCCAACGGCCGGGATCTGTGGACTGCATTTTTAGCCTGCACAGCCGACGCCAGTGGGGAGATTAGTGATTGAGCATTCAGCAAATCCCAAATTTTATCTAACTGCCCTGATTCTTGATCAAATACAACCGTGAGATAATAGAGCTGACCACCATCCGGCCGCTCAACCTTGTTGCCGTCAAGTGCCGTCGGCAGCAGTATCTCCCCCACAGTCCACCCCATCCTCGAACAAGTGCTCGCACTCCGAGACAATCATCATCTCTTGGCAGCTCCAGAAAGTCCCCGCCCGGTCAATTGTCGGCGACGCTTGCCAATGAGCAGCGGGCGTGTCTTGGCACGGGTGCCCGCCGACTCTTGGCGCCCTTGGCAGCAGCTTTTCCGTGACGAAGCTGAGCAGTAACGGCCGGCTTGTCGCTCGGGATGGTCTTGGAAAAACAGAAACCCGTAGCGTGCGTATGAAAAACATCACGAGGATATAGATAGAATTTATATCGGGCCATGGTATACGTGCTTTGCTATGTTAACTTACACCAAGTGCACTGCCAAGGCTGCACTGAATGTTCGGGCTGGGCAGCGGGGACTAGAGTTTGACCTTGCACTGCCGCACAGCCCGCCAGACCAGTCCCGGCCCGGTTCCCAGCCCGTTATCGGGCGCTCGACGTATCAGCGCCACCCACTTGGGGTATCTTCGGCATGGGGTCCCCGGCCTGTGCCCGACTACACCCTGCTTGTTACGCGCTGCTCGCCATCCGATGCTCGGAACCTGCCCGAGTCGCGGTGCCTTGGCATGTGGCGAGACGACGCCCGTAGGCTGGACCAGGGCCCCAGAATGGAGTACTCGGGGGATTTCTCTCTCAGGTTTGCCCACCCCGTGGAGATGCAGATGTTTTTACGTACCCTTCCCCGTGCCAGAGAGGGCGGGGTAAAGGTATAAAGACCGGCCCTCTCCAGACAAATTCCCAGAGACCACTCCATCGCTCTCCATTCTCGATTTCTGTCTCCAGCCCGTTCCCGCCACCATGGCCGGCCTCAACCTCAGCGCGGACCTCAAGTCCCACCGCCGCGCAATCGCCTACTGCCTCGTCGCCGCCATCGGCGCCCTCTGCTACGGCTACGACACAATCTACTACACAGGCATCCAAGGCATGCCGTGGTTCGCGCGCGACTACGGCACCTACACCCCCGCCGAGGACTCCTACTCGCTCGGCACAACCTTCCTCTCCCTCTCCGCGAGCATCATCTACGTCGGCGAGCTGGTCGGCGCGCTCATCGCCGCCCCCATCAACGAGGCCCTCGGCCGCCGCGCCGTCTTCCTCGCCGCCTCGCTGTGCATCATAGCCGGCGCCGTCGTCCAGGCCTGCTCCTTCGGCTCCCACCCGGTCTTCTACGTCGGCCGCGTCCTCATCGGCCTCGGCGTCGGCCAGTTCACCGCCACCTGTCTGGTCTATATCGGCGAGGTCGCGCCCTCCCCGATCCGCGGGCCCGCCCTCATGTGCTTCCAGTTCATGCAGAGCATCTCGCAGCTCGTCGGCGCCTGCGTGAACCAGGGCACCCAGGCGATCCAGGGCGCCATGTCCTACCGCATCCCCATGTGTCTGCTCGTCGTCCTCCCCGGCGTCATGCTGCTGTGTCTGGTCTTCACGCCGGAGAGCCCCGTGTGGTACATGAGTAAGGGGAAGCGCGAGCAGGCGCTGCGCGCCCTGCGCAGGATCAACGCGAGCAATAAGCGCTATGATCCTAGCGGTGACATCGAGCTCATTGAGGCCGCGGTGCGCGCGGACCGCGAGCAGGCTGCGGATGCGACGTGGGCGAGTCTGTTCACGGACCCCGTCGAGCGCCGCAAGCTGTTCTATGCGTGCGGCG
Source organism: Aspergillus incahuasiensis (assembly GCA_003719405.1). Classification (NCBI taxonomy): domain Eukaryota; kingdom Fungi; phylum Ascomycota; class Eurotiomycetes; order Eurotiales; family Aspergillaceae; genus Aspergillus; species Aspergillus incahuasiensis. Next base: position 1,170 of record RHLP01001240.1, on the reverse strand, counting down.
CGATGTTCGTGCAGCAGATCAACGGGATCCAGTTCTGGTACACGTACGGCGTGGTCTTTGCGCAGAGCATTGGCGTCGCGGACCCGTTCACCATCAACACGATTATCTACGTGCTGCAGATCGTCACGGTTGCGGTCGCCGTGCTGTGCGGGAACAGGATCAGCCGCCGCTGGAACCTGGTGGTGTGCTCGGTTGGGATCCTGGTTTCGCTGGTTGTTGTGGGTGCGCTGGGGACGACACGTGGCGCGGATGGCTCGTTTGCGCGCGGCATCGGGATTGGTATTGTGGTGTTGGCGTATGTCAATATCATCTTCTATAACTTCTCTATCGGCACGCTGAGCTACAGTATTGCGTCGGAGATGAGCGTTGGCCGGAACAGGAACAAGATCACGAGTTGTGCGATGGGCGTGTTTTTTGTGACTGTGTGGCTGATGGTGTTTACGAGCCCGTATATGTACTATGACGGCGGCCTGGGCCCGAAGATTGGGTTTGTGTATGGCGGAACGACCCTGTTCTTGCTGGCGTACTCGTGGTTCTGTGTGGGTGAGACGAGGGGGAGGAGTAATGCCGAGATTGAGAGGTTGTTTCAGGATCGCGTGCCGGTTAGGGAGTGGGCTACCTATGTTATCCCTGACGGAGAGGTTTCGGTTGTGCAGAAGAAGGGGGTCGATGAGGAGCAGATTGAGATGGCTTAGGTGTGGTGTGGAGTTGAGCGCTTGATGTCAACTAGACATTAGATGTTTAGACCATAGCAGGAAAAATTTGCATGTTATATACAATATAGGCGTTGTAGACGGGTGGGACCGAGTACATGTATATCGTCGATGGCCCGATTCAAGCAATAGCATCCGGCAACTGCGAGTTCTCGCCATGCAGTGCACGAAACAGCGGCTTCCACACTGTAACCGCCCGCTTGGTGATGGGACCATTACCGTACTCAGGCAGGCTGTAGTAAACCAGCTTCTCGGCCGAGCACTCCCCCCCGATACTACTGGTGACGACAATGCGCCCGCCTGGGTTGGGGGCTATGGCGCATGAAGTGCGTTGCAAGCTGCGTGCCGTAGATGACGCCTTTGTAGTTGATGTCGACGACGTCGAGAGCTGGGGCGGGGGGGGGGGATGTCGTTGACGGTCGGGTCTTTGTTGGTGCTCTTGCTTTTGTAGATATAC
>RHLP01000124.1:0-31780 GCA_003719405.1 Aspergillus incahuasiensis | reverse complement strand
AAAGAGACTAAGGGCTTATAACCTAATAACTAGCTAATAGTAATTCTTATAGTAAACCTCTGGATTTCTATATATATAGTAAGCAGCAAGTTATAAGAAAACCTTAATAATTACATGCTATGCTAGTCCCTATCCAGATCCCGGGCTGTAGTGGCTCCGGGGCCCAACATTATCTATTGCTGGTTTGCCGTCATGGGCTTGTAACGCTTGTTTTTTCTTTCCTGCATCGACTTCCAGATCTTCGTGTAGGCGCTTGAAAAACAAGACTTTTCACAGTCTGCTGTTATCTTTCCCCGCCCCACAAATCATTAAACATGAATTGATAAAAACCATAGATATCATTGATTGTTTAAAGATCCTGACTGCGGAATTGGAATGGTTTAGCTGTAAACAGTGCTCCATGATTTCTACTAGTACATGATTGGTAATAATCAGTATTATCGCAAGTGATTGCATGGTAGCCAATGATTTGAATAGATCCACCGAGTGGAAAAGTCTTCTCGAACTCCGATCAACAGGGTCCACCCGTCATGGTCATCTTGTTTTATATGAGACAGCAGTAGTCCCGTAATATTTTGGACATCAACACAGGCTTTACCTGAGTTCTTGACTATTCCGTTTGTCGCATACTCCGAAGCGCTATTGATGACTACTGTTAAACAAAAGACTTTTGCCTGCACAGATATGGCTACGTTCCATTATTTCCCGCTCCTGCCATTTGAGCTCCGCGCTCTAATCTGGAAGATGACAGCCGAGCCTCGGTCTGTCGACGTCTTTATGATACGCGAACACGGAGAATGGGGCAAGCCGGTCAAGGTAGTATCGCCGACGCCTGTGCCTGCAATCCTCCACACCTGCCATGAAGCCCGAAGTCGAGGGCTCACTCTCTACCAAAGGGGCTTTGTTCTCCCCAACGCAAGCCAGCCACGCTATGTTTGGGTCAACTATGAACTCGACATGGTCAATATCGGAGACTCTTACTTTGACCATATACCATTTCCGGATCGACCGTTAATTCGCCGCCTGGCCTTCGAACGCGAGTATACGGATACTTATTTCGGACTGGAATCACAAAAGCTGCACAAACTATACTTGAATCTTAAAGAGGTGCATGTTCTATGTCTTGATGGTGCTATCTCATGGTATGAGCCCTGGAATATCTGTCCATGGCCCTGCCCACTAGCAAACCTGAGGTTCATTGACAAAGATACCGGGGAGGTGATGACGGGAAAGGACTTGGACTTGATTGTAGCTACACGACTGGCATCCAAATAATCTTGGAGGGGGATTGTACTAATAATGAAATCACTTAGTTGAACCAGAGTATGTAATCGGAGTAAGTTTTTGGGGAAAACCTCCCCATGGGTTCGAGATCCCGGATAATCTCCGAGGCGGCTCTGGCCGCACCAATCAGGACAAGCAAAGCTCGCTAAGCTCACTCATCGGTTCCAAGTTACTACGGAGTATCAGCCCTGCTTCACGAGTCGAGGCAATCACCGAGCAACATTGCCGGTGCCGCAGCCGCCATTTCCAGCGCCAACGATGATACTGGCCCGTATACCACGGTCCGTTAAGACTGGGTTCTTATCTTGTACCGAATCATATGTAAGTGGACAGGGAGAAAGGTTTTGCATCGGACGGCTTGGGGAACCAACACCATGCTCTTTGTTGCATTCAAAAGCGAATGATATTAATTCCACCTATCGTTTACTGTATTTCCTTCTTCTGGGTCAAACAGCTTCCGCTAGTCCCACCGTGGACCTGATCTATTTACTAGTGTACGTACCGTCACCCACTTCACAAGGTGAACATTCCAAACTTCTACTAGTCCGTATGCAGCGTCGCACCCACTAGTAGTTGGATCTAAACGTAGTATGGAAAGCTAACCGATTTGAAGCATTCACCGTAAAGGATCCATATACAACCTGAGGGTTGGACCAGAGAAGAATTCTGTAGCCGATGCATGGTTCCCCAGTGTATTGAAAATTGCAGCCATGACAAGGACTGCAAAGAGAAGGACGGCTGGGTTACGCGGGATATCAAGTGCCCAACAGAACTCCAGGGCCGCGACAGCCTCAATACCACCTACACTCTGAAAGACGCCGACGGTTTCTGGAGGGAACTAAAAGACAAGTACGGTGTTGAGAAAGTCTGAGTAGAATTCAACAAGCTGAGGGTTCGGGTCAGCCAAGGCGGCAACTATGCTGGCGATAAGGTCAATGAGTGCCTGCTTAGGGACGCCCCGTGGCTGCGAGGGTACCCCTTGAAGAGCAATGTGGATGTTTATAACCCGAAGGATCTCATTGGCAATTCATATGACAAGACAAAGGACCTCCTTGAACGTCTGAAGATAGTTCAGGCCCGCGCTTCATACGACGACTTTATGCACTGGTCTGACATCGTTGACGCCGCGTCTTTGCCTGCGTTGACGATCGAGAGCGCTGTCGATGGAATGAATGACGTCGTCAAGACTGCAAAGGAGATCAAGAAGGCGGAGCGTGAGCAGATGATTGTTGGTTTCCTGACCGGTCTACTATTTTTCATTCCTATTGGCGGCGAGATTGCTGGTGCTGCTGGTCTCACGGCCGCCCGGACCCTCCTGCGCTTAGCGGGCGCAGCCGGTGATGCGGGCTTCCTTGTGTATGACATCGTCGAGGACCCGGATAATGCGTTTATGACTGTGTTTAGCTTCCTGGCTGGCGCTAGTGTTGGGCACGTTGGGTGGGGGAAGGCCGCCAAGGCGAGACGATCAATGACGTCCGGCGACATTGACAGTCTGGGATCTATCAAGGATAAACTGAAGTCAATTGATACTGTGCGCGGTGCCATGTGTCGGGCTTGAGGTTCGTGGCATGTTATCAGCCTTGGCGGAGCTTTGTGCTAGGTTGTACTTCTGTTTGACCAGAGTGAAATATTGTAAATCCTACACTACTCGTTTTCAACTGGCGTTGGCGTAAGTACAGCAAAATAAACTGTAGCATCCGTCCACCAACAACTTAACCCTGCTTACCGTACCCCTTGGATCAGGCCTCGATTTCCTCTAGTTCCAATTTTCCTGAGCCTTTCACGCGCCTCGGCGCTCCCAAAGCCCTCCCGCCCCTTGTAAGATCTCCGCCGGCTAATATAGGACACCAGTACGGATATCTCGGGAACAGCCATCAGGGGCGGTATATTTCCGGCTGTACGTCAATCGTTGAAGATATTCAGGATCTTTCACTGAGTTAGTAAGCAACATTAGTACTACCTAAGGGCTACAACTGCAAAGCATCACATATGTGTACTTGTGCAATCTTGTATTAAGGGATGTGTCCTTCGAGTTCCACCCCCAAGGGACTTTCGGTAGCACCAAACGGTTCCTTGCCCAGGGACCATTGGATATATAGAAAAGCATTTCCTGCTGTCGGGTTGGGTTACACCCCCAGGCTCAAGCACTTGCCAAACCCCGCCCAAATGCGATGTCAAACGGACATTTCCTGCGTCCAGTATCTTTAAAAAGAAATCAATTGACCCGATTATTAAGTAATAAGATGACCACCGCGTTGAAAAGCCTATCCGCATGCTTATTGCCTCCTCTTGAGATCCATATATATTGCGTGTAGCCAATGTCTCTTACTTGGCCGTTAACACCATAAGCATAAAGTAGTGTACCCCGCGTTGCAGAAAAGGAAAGGCCCGTGGTCATAAGCATGTACATGTAGGTGCAGGGAATATTATGCATGATGTATGCGAAGTAATCCGGCCGGAGCGCCAGGGATGCCGACTAATAGCCGTGACCATTATAGGTAGATGCACGATGATGATACATGCTTCCGGCATACTCCGAATTCGTATCCTGGTAAGCCGTCGTCCGGCGGTCCTCTTCAGGAAGGAGCTCCTTGACTTCCCAGTTGTTTGGCTTGATTCCGACGGAGAACTCGAGGTCTTCTTTTGTGATGTAGTCCCAGAACTAGAAAAGCCAATGATGTTAGGTAAAGTCCAAAGTAGGGCGAAGGTGCTGGGAGGTTAGCCATACCTTGTAGACCATCATGACCGCGAGAAGATTACAGAAGGTAGCAAAGAACAACCCGTCCAGGTAATGTTGGACTTTGTCGCAGATGACATCTCCAAAAGCGTACATGACCACTTGTCCTGCGATGAAGACAAGCAGGCCGAATGCGATGTGGCCGAGCGGCCAGCGGTCCTCAAGTGTGTTTAGCACAAGCAGCAGCTGCATGATTAGATACACAGCAATGCAAATAGCGTTAATAATATACAGAACAATAAACAAGGCGATTGTGTTTGTCGGACCAAGACCGCCCCATGACTTGAACGTCAGGATGGAGATCAAGAATGACACGGCGAACATGACCGTCGAAGTCAACCGGAGAAGCCAGACAGAGAGCGCGGTTCCATCCTCGTACAACTGGAAGCCGACGAAGCCGTTGACAAGTAGACTTGTACACAGCGCGGAAGCCAAGCCATTCTGAACAGCGACAAACCACGGGAAGGGGCCGCTCCGAGGGGGCACCACACCCGCATCGATGACCAAAGAAATGACAGTGAGAGCCAAATAGATATAGAAGAACGTGATGATCTCCTTTCGGCCTAGATGGGAAAGAACAACCTTAATACTGCTTTCGTCGCAGGGCGGGAATATCAAACGTACCCACAGCGGTAAATTTCGATCTGATGTGCAGGATCATAATCACAGTCATTCCTAGCGCAATGATGTGAAGGAACGATGCTGCGCCCTCGAAGATTATTGTGTTGGCCAACTCAATATTCCGCGCATAGCAGTTCGGTATAATTCCGGTAGAACCTGATATTGCTGACGAGGGACCGACCAAAGAACAAAGCGGCAGCGCTGCCCTCTTGCAGATCTCGTCAAAGTCACCGAAGCCCATGCTGGCGGTAGTCGGCGCGTATACCACTCTCTGCGACTAGGTTTTCGGTCGACTCTGGTTGCCTTGTTCGATGCTTCAACTCGGTGACCTATGAGGCGCACTGGATAGGGGCTCCGCTCCGGCCAGGATTCAGGAACGAGGCCAGAGTGAGCGACTCGGTTGCAGCCGGGCGTAGAGTCCTACCGCAGTGAGGCGGTTTAATGAATGACAGCAGGGTAGTGATGGAGGGTGGCAAGCAGGAAACTCGAACTGCGAAGAATGATACCGTACAGGTTGCCTCAACGAGGCTGGGGAGGGGTCCAGCGGCTGTTTGAAGTCAGATCACGAGATCCACTAGTGCCGATCGAGGCTGGGCGAGGCTGGTTGATTCCTTACCGCTTTTAGCCTAGCATATCTACTGCGCCACTAACTGGTTTCGGAACCATGTTTACTCCGCCCGCCGGGGTTCTACCACTCATGCGATCTGGGTTCTCCATTATGGCCAGTGGCAGCTCTCGGAGATCGGTACCTGCATATTGATCCTGTCCTATCTTATTTCCTTCTGAAAGAATATAGTCATGATGTTCGAGCAGGGAGCAAGCCCTGCTCAGAAAAGACTGGAAGCCTCGAGTCGGATATACCCTTCCGATCGGAAAGGCGTGGAAAACGTGTGCATTTGACGCTCCGAATAATTCCTTCGAGAATCCTTCCAAGGACCGCTAGCCACACGGATGTCGCAGCCTTCAGTTTCAGCTTTCATGAGTTCACGATAATTGGGGTATCCACTGTACAAAACCTTGCCCCCAGGTGCCCACGAGTGAATCAAGTCTCAGAGTTACAGCTTCTTTTGTTAGAGACTCCAACACAGGCATTTGCGCTCACAGTCTAGACCGTTGCACTGAATACCCATCCACAGCTAACAGGGACGGAGCTTGGTTAGCTTGCTTGGTATAAGATGAAATTGAAAGGCCTATTTCTATCGCAGCTCAACGCTTCCCCTCCTTTTCCCGGCCGCTGTACTTTCCCCAGCTCTATGCATCGCGGTCCGAGGCATCAACAAGTTCGCCTAGAACGCGGAGGTCTTTTGTTGATGTGGCGCCATTGATTGTGGGCCCGGCGCCGCCACCAAATGAGCGAACAGAGGCCGTCTGATGTTTGTAGGGTTTCGGCACTCGCTCAGAATATATGGCGCTATGACGACGAAGCATGAAAATTGGCACCAAAATATGCAGCCATGGAGCACGCAGGAGAAGACGTCTTTGATCCACAACGACAGAGTCACTTGGCATGGCTGAAATTTGAGGATATACAGGGAGATCAGGGACCAGATCCAAGAGCGTTATCTTGTCTGCACCAGGCCAAGTAGGCTCAAGCTGCTTTGACTGAGCTTGGTGCTTGGCGGAAGCCAGAAAATGGGCCGTATATGTTAATGGCCGGCTCTCGTATGGCGGACGGAATACGTAAGTGCGGAAAACCCACTATAAGAGCCGGAATTAAAATTACCGCAGCCAATTGGTGTTATCCCGAAGGATATTGCTGAGATCATATCACCTGGTAGTAGGCCGCCGAGATGGAGCATACGGATTACCTAGCCTTTCTCGTCTCTCATTCCACAGGAGATACCCTGGCCTATTTCAAACTTTATGCTGTGGGGGCTGCATGTTGGAGTCTGGAGGTTACAACTGCCGAATCTACCGGCACCTGCGAAGTTTCCCCATAGATTAACCTTACGAAGCATTACGATCATGGCTATTTCTACTATTCCGAGTTCGGGTTTGCGCCGCAGCGCGGTTCCGACAGTGCAGTACTCCGTACCCCATCAAGTCTTAAGAGTCGAGCCAAATCACAGTTGATCTCTGCATAAGATCCCAGCTAGCGCCACGTGCCGATAAAGGCTTAGACTGCGTCAACGGCTTTTGAGGGACGGCGTCACGTCGATCACCCATGAATATTCTCAACCCGATCGAGCCGAAACGGATGGACCCATGAACACGAAAATGAAGCTATCCAAGTGGGCCCCTAAGTTCCACCCATCTTGTCAGAGCTGCAACCTGCAACGAAGCCACGGGAGCGCTCTACGTCGGGGCCGATAGCTCGGAACATGACATGCATGATGATGGACTGGATGGATCCTTTGCTTCTTTGTGGTTGGCTCGGGATGCAGTCTCCATCAATCCCTGATATTTAACCTTGGACTACTCTGTGCGAAATAATCGACTCAAAATAATAATAGACACTCCCGAATAATAAAACACGGAAGCAGAAAAGAGGCCAATCAGATTCACACTCTGTCCTTTTTTCTAACTCCCCTGTCGAGTAACCCTGGCGAAATGCACCTGGCTTGTGACGGACCCGGACCCTACTATAATCCTTGATGATGGCAGTTACAAGTTGGGCCACTTCTCTTCATGGATCCACGAGCAAGGCTCCATGAGTATATATTGTTCTATGCTTCTGGTACATTTGCGCATCAATCTCGATTCTCTCTCCTCAATCCGGACTTTTGTCTGCCATCCGCTGCACCTTACGTCAATCCTGCTGCAATTGGGTCTATACCCATATCGTGCCTATCTCTGAGAAAGTGAACCAATCGCTCGACCCTCAATTCACCTCACTCGTACTGGTCCCGGCTGGCGCGTCAGTTTGCCAACGACGATGTGCAATCATTACAAGAATTACTACATATACAGCAGCTGCAACCAACCCAGCTCTCATGTCATTCGCACATCGATTGATGAGCCCAAAGAGGCCCGGTGCTCGAGTTCTCCGCACGACCGGTTCATTGTGGTCGTGGGGAAGTGTATGCTTTGCAACCGACATTGAGACTGCTTTTCGATGACTCCGCTGCCTGCCGCTATGACAAACGCTAGGCACCGTCAAGCCTCCGGGCTACCGGAAACCCTATTCGACCTGTATACAACTGCCGGCTGATGTCACGACGGCTTTCTTTCTTCACTGGAAAGGGGCGTCTACTCTGGGTTTTGATTGTTATTATCGCCATGATACCTCTGTTCGTTATACGACTGCTTGACTGTCTTTGTTTCGACTGTGTTTTACTACATACGGCTGCTGCTTTTTTGGAAGGAACCATTGGGATTGTACTTGCTTTAGACGGACGGGGCACACTTGTCTGGCGTTTGGGCTGGGACTTTGGGATTTTCTAGACGGTTGAATTCTATCATAATGACTGACGAGCCTTCTTTGTTTCTTCTCTCTTTACCCGTCGCCAGCCTGATCTAGACTCTCGCACAGGCAGCATCACATGTCCCAGTGCAGGCCTGCAGCATGTGTCCGCTTTTGTCGAGGAGCTTGGACCTGGTCCTTTCTCTCGTTATTTGGCCCATCTTGCCCCCGGGAGCGGGAGGATCAGGCGAAAATCAGGAGATGCTCGAATGCTTGCGCGCCTTGACCTCGTTTATTCCCTACCAGTATATTAACAATATAACGGAAGCTCTGCAGACAATATAAATTGTCGCCAAGGCCCCAGCTGCTAGTGTATTGCCTCGAGATGAGGATGGAGTCTGTGCTTTGCGACCGGCATTGCCATCGTCTGCTCTCCAGCTCTTGCTACTGACTCGACTCGACTCGACTCGGGGCCCATCGACGATAACCATCCCGGCTGTCACACGTGTTTCGACCACTTGGAGTTCCTCATTGCGACACTCGCCGGGGCCTCACTCCATCCCGCCCAGGGACTGGCCAATGCAGCTTCATCACGCCCAGCCCGGCGTCCTCATCGCCATCCCCAAGCAAGCCATCTGCGCCCCCGATACAGTCTGGAGCTCCGGAGCCACGAAATCAGGATAATCGCGGGTGGGATGGCCCGCACGACCCTTCTTTTCTGCACAGCAACCAGAGAGTCCGGCAGCGCATCTCCCGGGATTGCCTTTCTTGCGTACGCCGGCGCTTCTTGGTTGTTGATTATTGGACCTATGATTGCATGACCGCTGTCAATTAATTTGTGGCCGACTGCTTTGCAATAAGCCAACCTGCGAATCACGGCACTTGAACGCTGCTAAGATTCCGGCCAGCTCACAGGAGCTTTAGACTATGCGCCACAGGCCAATCCTGTCTCGGCCCGATCGCGAAGCAAGAGTTTCTATACTGTCCGCTCGCAGGACAGCGCTCACTGCCTTGATTATATACTCCTGCGCACCGAGGGTAGCCAGCTGCGAGCTGTCAACTCTTGCACCGATTGCTCATTCCGTGCAGGATAATATTTCCCGCGGGTAGCGCTGATATTCTCTGCGAGCTCTTCTGACCTGGCGATCATATCGAGGCCCTTGTTTTACGTGCTGACGGCACACTTGGTCGCCTGAATCAATCTGGCACACATCCGCTTGTTAGTTGTCGATCATATCATCCTTGCTCATATACCGCACCCCTGGAGCCCAGCCAACCAAGCCCCTTTCATCTCTAACGGCTCGCAGGGAACCTTGAAAGAAGATGACGACGCAACTGAAACCAACTATATGTTGGCCACTCGAAAATCTCGCGAACAAAGAAGATGGATCCGTGCAGCGGGAGCGGGAGGCTGTTTCATGAAAATCGCGCCTCACTTTGGAAGAGAGTCGAGTGACTTGATCAGACACGGATTATCGATCCATCCCCATCCAAACGTTGTTACACTGCGCTAAGCTAACGCCTGCGACTCATCTTCCGGCGCCCTCTCAGGGAAACCTGGCATCCGACCATTCACGGAGCTTCAGCACTGTCAGTCCCCGATAACCATCCCACAGGGCCACATCAGCCACCCGACTAATTGTTGCTTCTCCGTTGTGAAAGGAGAAGCGTCTTGTCGATCAGTCAATTACGCAATGGTAAGCTCACTTCTCATCCGGAGATGCGCTCTTTCTGCCAGTTTACTCCGGAGTACTATCGAGTAGATTCCCTCAATAGAGTAGCATCACTTGGACCTGTCCTGCAGGTACTCTGTCGGAAGTATTCCGGCCCACGAGGATCAAACCGGCCGGTGGGACCACTGGGTTGGGGCTGTTGGAGTCGCATCTAATTATTAGGGACTAAGCTCCTTGAAACGCACAAACAAAACTACCCCAGAGTCGAGTTACACTGGCTGAAGTACGTACCCTGGTCAACACTCCACGGCTAAAAGCCATGAGTTCGACCGTTTATTCTTGTCGGCTACCCCGGCCACCCTACGTACTAAAGTCCTAGTGCCAACGGGTACCTACGGCATTTACGGGCGAAGCCAGTTCTAGGCAACTGCGTTCAAGCGTCCAAGTGCCTAGCCTATAGACCTGCCCGCCTAAGCCGACAAGCTAGCTACGTTCTTCGAAGCTCCGTGCGCAAGCTAGCTAGGGATGGCGGGAACTAATGACCAAGCGACCCTCCAATGAGGAAATTCTCCAGGCTCTCCTCTCTTATTGATGCGTGGCCCTGCACTTGGGCCTGCAATTCGGATATGTACACCCCACTATACAGTATGTTTCCGGGTATGAACAGGGATAATATCGCTACCAGCCCGTCTGTGTGCGCATTGATAACTGACTCGGGTTTTCTCCGGCTTCTCTGCTCCATGGCATGGGGGACAGTGTGATAATACGTCACTGTCTTCGCATCACATGTCTCACTGGACTCCACGGACGAATTCGGTACCTTATCATTGCTTATTGCATGCAAGAAGTGACAGGCGCGGGGCTTGGGCCCACTTAACTAGTGCATGTCACCGTGCTCGTCTCTTACCTATCTGGCTGACAACGCGCTGTTAAAGGTCACTGGAACTTAACAGCTTTGGTTCTGTACAAGATCATAAGCAGCACTAAGCTCACCAGCTATGCGTCGTAAATGCCCTTCAGCACTCGAGTACTCCTGGGATAGCAATGCATCAAAGCAGCGGGACATCAAATCAGGGCTCCTTAGGGTACGTGAGCACTTTACGTACTGGGGCAATATACTAATGTCAAGCTTCATACAGAAGCATCTCATCATGGCTTGGGCGAGAGCGGCTCATGTGCCCTTGTTTAAGCAAGCTATATGCAAGACGTTACATCCCATCGTCGCTTAGTCCGAGCCCTAGCTTACCTACTCAAGCTGCGCCTGCAGAGTACCTAAAGGTCCTACCGTCGGCGGACTCATCCACTATCGAAGTATCCACACTTTTAGTACTCCGTGATTCAATGGACACTAGACTCCTGGACTCCTGGACTCCTGGACTATGAGATCCGCACTTCTAGGCGTTCAAAGCTCAAAGGGAGAAGTCACTAACAACAGTCTACCCTACATAGCGGCCATGGCAAATCTGTAACTCGGTTATCGGAGTATGCATACCCAGATTACATGACTCGTACCTCGCGGCGAGTCAGCCTATCACTAGCCAGGCGTCGGACGAACTTTTACCTATCCTAGTGTGAGGCATGCTCAACTGAGTCGTCCTTTCTCTGTCAGAGCATCATCCCCACTAAACACCACCTACGTACATACGTACATAGTCATATATTATGGTTCGAACCGGTGACTGTGGCTCCATCCTTCTGACTTTTGTCTTTTAGACGTTGGACCAAGCTAGTGGGTCTGCTGTGTCAGGATATTCAGGAACAGACACAAGATCCACATGGCTCCAGGACCGGGACTAGACCCGAGAATCCAGACGCAGGTGGGCTCCCACTATGGCTGACTTTGGCTGATGTTTCCGTGTGGCTGGGGAGACGTTGTACTGTGTTGGTTTGTTTGGTGTTTGCTTGGAGACTGGCGTTCGGGTTCTAAGGGCCCGCAAGCCGCGCACGTCCATCACGTTCACCGGATGGTCTACTACTAGGCTTCTCCGGTGTGCGTAATGTCTTCGGAGGTTCCTGGAACTGGAGTGGGACCGTGGGACATACGGCGTACCGTCAGAATCGGCATTGAATGGTAGTAATCCAGGGATACCCTAAAGGTAGGACTTGCGGAAAGGGGAGCGGGCTATTGGGTACCCGCCGAGTTGAGTTGCAGAACTCGGCTTCAATCGTCTCGTAGAACTTCAGGTCCCATTACACTCCTTGCTCGGAGTTAAGACTGGCCGTGGCCCCCATTGGCTGGCTGCCCGTATTCGATGTCGGCATATAGATAAGATAGTTATGCATGTACAAGGAGGGACCATGCAATGGGTTATGCACTGGACTAAGCTCAAGAGACTGGCCAACTTGATTCTATATCGTGCTCCGTCAGTGAACCTTGCGTCTCTCGCTAGCCCCAAGGCTCCTCTGGACTGTCGACTTACTAAGGCCGGGGATAGTCAGATCAGAGCACTGCTGCCTACATGACCCTCTTGAAGTAAATAGCCCTATTCCTGCGTAGACAAGGAATAACGAAGCTGAAACAGGGCGGTGGGTCCAGGGCAGGGCTTGTTAGCTAGAGTATGATTTCCCAAGGGTCTGGTTTGGTTCGGTTCTGGCGTCAACGCCAACCCTGTCCATAGCCAAGACATGTTAGATATCTAGATCTCGATCGTGCTTGGCTTGGCTGTTCTCTGCTTGGGTTATGGAAGCAGCCCCTCTAGATACGGGTCCTTGCGAGGCTGATCGTTTCCCGGCAACTCCAGCTGCTTTTCTGGGTTCTTGATCGGGCTTGATTGGGCTCTCTCCAGTCCCGGGTCCAGTTCGTATGCCGATGCTGCTTTTGAAAATCCCAAGCCAAGTAAACATTCAGTAAGGCAATGGTGTCTCTCCATGACGGATCTTTTGGTTGTATCGAGGGAGCTTCGATGGTTACTATTGTTAATGTTGGGATACACAGTTTCTTGCCCGGGATGAGGAGTGTTGAGTCCTTAATCTGGATGTGTCAGTATGATGAGTTTCTGCTTCTGTAACGGCGGACTGTTGCGGCGGTTGATGATACTAATCTCAATGTGGAATAAAATCTTGATGGAGTTTGTGCCCAGGTGCTCAGAGTCATGATCGCTTTTCCAAGACTTTGTTGGAAGGTGTGTGAAAGTAAAGTTAGGCTGGAGTGAGTGGATTACCTGAGAGCCTGTTTGCTGGCTCTCTGTGCTGCTTTTCCTTTCAACCCAACTCGCTTCATCTTCTGTTTCTCCAGATTCCTCACCATATCTCCCTCCGGCTTTCATCTCCACAACTATCTGCGTCTACAATTCCGGAAAATGAGCCGGGGCCAGCATCCTTCGAGGCTTCTTAACCTGCCGTCGGGATCTTTTGCAAAATGGTTTCTTGCATCAAGCCCCAACTTATAGACGATCCGCGGTCCTAAAATGGCATCGATTAGGCCCCTTTGTTTACGCTGGGTTTCGACAATACCCGAATAAGATATGTCATCTCGGAGATCTGTCAATCTGGGAGAGAAGCAGGTAGGTATTCGTGATTCTAGGGGTTTTTGAGGTGTAATCTGGTTATATGCCGTTTACTGCAAGTACTGCCAGTCATCTTTTCTAAGACTTAAAAAAAGCTCCTATATCTTTTCTAGGGCCTGCTTATAATGCTTCGATTCTAGACCCGCGTGTATCCTTTTTTACTCTGGCCTCTCACTCCGGTAGCGTTTGGCAAGTAGTTACTCCATTGACCCGTCCTTGTAAAGCGAAGTATATTGTTCATCCGTGGAAGGTCAGAATCAAGGTCGGTTGTTTCACCCAAATGCTTGTTTAAGTTCACTGAGGCTTACGTCTTAAGCATGGTTCTCTCGGGCAGTCTTCCCTCTTCTGTTCCTTTTTCATCCCAATATTTTTTCTAGCCATTGATCGTACAAGTCCATTTCCGGATTTTCTTCTTCATTTCTTTTACCTCCGTGACTCCGTCTGTCATAATGTCACTCCCTGCATTGGTCAGGATTCAGTGGCGCACCCGCTTCCTTAGTCCTCATCGGGGACGGCCGAAGATTGATAATGTTAGGTATCAGTCTCAGCTAATAAACTAGACTGCGGAATAAAATACTAGCAACTCTGGAAGACTAGTATTAATACTTCTTATTTAACTTAAATATGTATAAATGTATCCTTCTCTTTGAGTAGGAGCATTCTGTACAGCATATCCACATCCCAGTGCCTCCACGAACGGCCAACTGGCGATATGCAGTTAGAGCTTCCCGTCCTGTCTCTTCTCCTTATTCCGGTATGCTACATAGAGCTCCGCCATAAGAGGTAGTATATACAACAGCGATTGCAGCGGGTCCACTTTAATCAAGCCCGGGGTGGGCACGGGACTAAAGGCTTGAGTCGCTTAATGGTGTCACCGAGTTGCGTCAACATCGATGTTTATTATTGTTCAATCAACCCTAGGCGACAGTGGCTACTGCAGCAAGAAATGGACGGCGCCACGGCACGGTCCATCTGCACGGCAGACGAAGGGTATGGAAAAGCCGGCTAGCAGCATCAGATGGTGACTAGCGGACTCCTGCCGGGCGAATATCGGGCCTCGTATGGTGCTAGATTGCTGACTTCTGGGCGTTGATAGGCCAAAGAGCAGGGGAAAACCGGCTGGGTTTCCGTTGTGTATATAGCACCACGCGGATCAACTAGGCATGAAGACCCGCAGATTTCCAGGCTCGAGTACCCTGCTCCTATATTGCGCTGTTGAAGGACACTTGTGCCTGGGATCTCGTGCTCCTGCAAGGTCGAAAATTGCAAAATACTTATTCCGCAATTCGCTTCTAGATTTAAACGAGCTTGATTTGAGAGGAACAGTCGATGCAGTAGTTCGCCTTACTCTGTACATCGTACAGTCACGGTATTTATGTCCTGGGGTGCTGATTTCGGAGTAAAAACCCGCCCAATAAAGTTCGTCGGCCGGCTCCAGTGAGCTGGTAAGAGCGTTGATCCCAGCCTGAAGAGTTACTTTCAGAAGAACTTTCCAAGATCGACAGTTTGACAGGTGCAGTTCAGGCGGACCAGGCCGTAAGATTCTGCAGGATCAATCAATGATTACGACGTCCTCGTCCGTCCCACTTTCGGTTTGGCTGTGGGCTCGCTTTTGCGCGGGCCGCGGCATGTTTTCTGTTTTGGTGTCGTTGAAAACAGCTTGTCCTTGGGCGGTACTGTACCAACCCCTATCCACCGACCTAACCATCGCGGTGCACGCATGATCAATTAGTTCGTTGAACGCCGGATTCTGCTTCGGCATAAACATGCAGGTATGGGCCTTAATTTCATCGGTAGCTTTATCATTCACGGCTTTGGTCCACTCCAGCGCCGGCCCCATACGGTTCGGCTTGACTTGGCCTTGGCCTTCCTCGTTCTCGGGGAGGGTACAAAAAGTACGGTGCTTCGAGCGAATGATCCGAGAGCTGAATGATGCTGCTTGACTGTTGCCTGTTTCGTCGATGTTGCCGGTGTTCTCCACCAGAGATGAGGCGCCCTTGCCGAGGCAGGTGTAAAAGTTCACGCATCTGATCCCTCGGTCCTTGCGCACTTGCGATAGCTGAGAAAGACGTTGCTGAAGTTCTTTTGGTCGTGCAAGGCAGCCCACAAATACGAGATGCGATGAGACCCAGCCCCAACTGTCAGTCAGCCGCTGGCGCTGTGAATACATGGCTGCCGCTCCTCCTGCGGCGACAGCGCCGGCCGCACCTGCGAACATCGCATACCGTCCCCATCGCTGCCAGGGAGGCGTCGCTGCAGCATCGTCATCGGAAGCCGGTGGCAGCCGCTTGGCATCGTTTGAGGCCGTTGGTGCTCCCTTTTTAGGAGTGTTGTTTGCTCCGACGCCAAATAGACCAGCGACCTCGGAAAATGCGTTATATGTCGACGAGATGCTCTTGTAATGCCCTTCGGCACCGTACGACACCACGCCGGGTGCTATCCCAAGGTATGGGGTATCGAACGCGAATACGCCTTGGATATGAGGGAACATGAAAGAGCCAGAGTCGGTTATATTTGCCCTGTCTGCGGCTGCTCTATCCTCCAAATCTCCATCGGGTGAATGCTGCGACGACTGCGGGGAAGTTCTCGCGGGTATGGGCTGTTCGGAGGCGAGAAGCAGGAGGGTGTCGGCAGCAACGATCCCACCCATGGAGTGGCCAACGAGAAAGACGTGCACGGAGGGGTCAACGGTGGGCGAGGCTGTCTGGTTGGATACTTCCAAGTCTATAACCTGGTTCTGCAGCCTAAAGGTTTGTTAACACAGCTGATACCCGGTTGAAGAATAAGTCCAAGCGCGTACCATTCTCGCAGCGCACTCACTGATTCCTGCAAGCTCCCTCGTGTCTCATACTTGGGGTAAACAAGGGTCGCCACATCTATAGAAGGTAGCTTACGGCTGAGGAGTGTCTTTAGATGTTGGGGAAAGTCGCCGAATGTGTCATCACCGCCCTAAGCTCCATGATATTCTATTAGCGGGCTGTCTGTGGGATTCATTTGAGGTCTCACATGCGGAGCACTGCAAGCACAGTCATGCCGGGAATTCCGATGGCGAGTCTCCAGCTGTTAGATCACAAAGGGTGTTCGAGGCTGGCTTACCTTGAATCCATGGATAAATACCAGAAGCAAAGTCTTTTTCATCATGGAGATGAAAGTGATGAGGATCAAATCTTTGAATGTTCTTGTTGGTTAGAGGAAGCACATTGAAGATCCCCACTTGCACCTCAGTGCTGGCTACGTCACTAACCCCAGCACGTGATACATCCTTCAGGTTTGTACAATGTATAGACAAGGGTTAGTTACTGTTGCTTGTAATCTTGGTCAGATAACAACAGAATGGAAACTTGAGGGCAATGCTTGCAAGGTGGCGTTGATAACGGACTGTTTTTGCTGCTCTTGACATATGCTGTACCTAGTAGGTACTGTACCTACAGAAACAACATCTGCTGCCTTGGCTGCGTCAACTATATGCTCTGCATGATGCGGGCTTTGGAGGGTACCCTAGGTCTAACGGGTACTGTCCACGGTGGAACTGAAACTTCCTTAGTACTCCGTATACTCCATACCCTGCAGAGCTCGGGTTGAGAAGCATCAAATCAAAGAATACTGATCTACGTACTTCCACATCCTCGGCATCTTCCCTTCTCCACTTCCGCGATAACCGAAGACCAGATACGTATCTTCTACCTATATCTCGGGTCCTCATAGTCAGATCCTCGTTCATTATTCCTGTCTTACTCGCCTATTTCACTTCAAGTCTGTAAAAGCATCTCGCATGTCTCCCAAAGAATTCTACAACGTCGTTCGCCTCGTCCCTAAACCAGGCAAATTCAACGAGGTACATATTCCTTGGCAACCAACCTAGACTCCCAGGTGAAATATACACATTGAGCACGATATCGGCATCAATGTCAAAGCATTGCTAAACAACTTTCAAGGTGGTCGAAGCGTTCAAACCCCTCTCCAAATACGTCAACGACAACGAACCCAAAACCCAGATCTACTTTGCGGTCCAGCCGCAGGGATCCGAGGAGTTAATCATTATTGAGAAGTGAGAAAGCCTTTCTGTTCTATGTCCAGTCTTGTTCTCTGGTGTTTCATGTTATCCTAGGGCTCGTGCTAACGTCGTTGTAGATACACCGACTCTCAGAACCTGAAAGAGCATGCATCCACCGCGGCGTTCAAGCAGTTCTCGAAAGCCATTGGGGGACTGCTAGCCGAGGCGCCTGAGATCAAGAGGGCTGACTTTGTGACCGGCTTTGAGGCGAGGGCCAAGCTTTGATGCGGCTCTTTTGCTTCTATGGTAGTCTAGGAGGATGGGATGGGCTTGTATATACCTGAGTCTTTTTTCACACATTTCCCATTTGATTGGGATACACTTTCTATGTCTCTATGAATAGTCTCCAATGAACTGCACGTCATTGGGCAAGGAACGAAAACAGCTGATATACCTCCCATCTTGTATAGAGCAATGCGACGCAGTTGCATACCCCCGACGGGATTGCTTTCCTATGAACAGTTCAAAAACAGCATCATAAACAGAGACAGTCATCATTAGGAGAAGGGAGTGTAGAAGTACAGACGTGAGTATATGGAACAATATAAAATCGTGGTATGAGAAACCCGCCCAACCACAGGGGAAACAAAAATGCTATACACAAATGGGTAGCCCTCTATCCTTTATGCTGGAACTCCAAAGCAACGGAAAGAAATCACTTTTGCTTCTCCTTCTTCTCCTCGCTCTTCTGCTCCTGCTCCTGTTCACTCTGGACCCCCTCAACGCCAGCCTTCTGCTGAGGCGAGGTGGAACCAGACTCAGACTCGGAGCCAGCATCAGTCTGGTGCTTCTCGTAAAGAGAACGGTGCTGCTTTTTCAACCGCTGCTCCTCAGCAGCAACCATCTCCTTCCATAGATCGCCACCCTCTTCACCCTTGGGCGCCTCGGCGTCCACAGGCAGGCCCGCGGCTATCTTCTTCTCATCAAGCTCTTTCCTGACCCTTCTCCTCTCGGAGATCTCAAACGCAGCACTGGCAATCAGCACAGCAAGCGTCGCGCCCTGCGCATAAACACGAGCCTGGACGAGCTTCTGCGCGCCGGACAGATAAGGGCTCCGCCCGACAATGGCAAAGCTACCGACCATGGATGCAACCCAAGTCGAGAATACAATGGTGTAGCGCTCCTCCCTAGCCCAGGCGATGGCGCGGTCGGAAAAGGTCTTGCCCTTCATTTCTTCAGCGCGAAGCCGCTCCTCGCGGTTCTCGTACCACTGTCTGCTCTGGTTCTGGGAAGCTTCGAATGCGCGGGAGGAGCGGTCGGCCCCGATGATACCGACGAAAGTTGCGGATGAGGTCATAAGGAAAGCTTTCATGGGCACCGTGAGGTTGCGAATTGTGTGGTACCGGCGCGATGCGGCCATGACACCAGCATAGCCACCAATGAGACCGAGGACCGTACCGACTGAGCCGCCTTTGATGACCTGACTGTAGTTGCAAATTAGTTTTGGCTTTTTTTTTTCCTTCTTGCCGTTTCTTGCGGATTGCAGCTAGATTGAGTTAGGGTGGCGTGATCGTGGGCTTACCTGTAGTGGGCATCTTCTTCTTCTTTGGTGAGAAGCTTCATGGTGAATGATGTGTATGTGTAGCAGGGGATTGTGAGTGTGAGTAAGCTGTAGGGCTGGACACAAAGTCGGGATCTGGAGAAATTGAAGAGTTTATAAGAAGAGGCTGGAGAGAATTTTTGGGGTGCAGATGACGCGAGTAGGAAGTATTCGGAGGGATCAGAGCCCGGTGACGTCTAGTTTACGAAGGCGGGATCTGTGCCGGTCTAAACTCGGGCTCTGCCCCAGTCGTACGATCACCGACCAAACACCGGTGCGCCCTGCCGTCTGTTCCAGCCGGCGCCTAATGATAAGTAATGCATTATTCAGTCGACTGTTCGCGCTTTTGCTTATTATAGATCTTGGATTGATACAGAATGGTCCCTCGCCGACCTCGCCGAGCGCCCGATCCGTGGCAAATAATGGCAAACGCAGGACTAAAGCAAGGAACTACAAGCATCCAAGCCGAGAGCCGAGAAGAAGACTAAACTACCGTCGCGCGCCCTGCCCTTTCGTCGCAGCAATTTGTCGCGCGCGCATCTTTCGGAATCGGTCTTCACCACTCGCTCCAAGCGGTCGCGCAAACTTGCTCTCTTGGACCATCGTGGGCCGCGGGACAACGGTGTAGCTGGTATGTGAGATCTCGGCACGCGCACGGTTCGCCAGGCGAGGGGGAAGGAGCTCGCGTGCGCGCGCTTCAGCAGCGCTATCTTGGACAGACTTAATGCGCGAGGTGATTTTACTAAATCCAGTCAGACATAGGCGCGCAAACAGATGGAAGGAATGAATGGCAGGATGGATACGTACGTGGGATCGAATTCAGCCTCCTGGTATACTCGCTTGGAATAGTCGTCGCTTCGCTGGAGAATGGGTCGCGTCCACTCCGCTAGCAGTCGCTCGGCCATGCGCTTGATACCCGGCTCTGGGCGCTTGCTCCGCGTGTAGAAGACCACAACCTTGCCGACGCCACTGGCAATTAAAGTTTCTTTGTTGATCGGCAGCTTTCCCAAGGCAGTCATCAGATCGCGCTGGATGTTGTAGGCTGGAAGAGATCCGTCGTCTAGGGGTTCAAGGAAGAACTTGACTGCTTCTAGCAGGTTGATTTCAGGGTCGACCAGACTGTTGGTGTATTGGTTGCGGTTGAGAAGTGAAACGACTTCTGGAAGCATTTTGAGCTTGTGCATGGCTGGTTTGCCTTCGCGACGGTTGATGGCATCCATCTGCGCGGCGTGTGTCATGCGCTTGCGCATATCCTCGATCTCAGCATCTGCCATTTGTTCCAAGTCCTGTGCACGTTAGCCGCCGTGGCTCTGGGGCGCCTTCTACGAGCAGACTTACGATGCCATCCTGCTTCCTGGCCCTCCTCTTCGTAGGCTTTTTCATAGCCTCGTCCATAGCACGATCGAGAGCTCTCCGCCGACCTAAACACTATTAGCACTCGCAAGCCAAACTTAGAACTCCCAGACCATAGAGCACATACGCGTAGCAGGATCAAGCGTTTCGTCATCCTCCTCTGCCTGTGCCTTCTTTGACTTCCTTCTTCTCCCACCAGCCTCCCGATCACTCCCACCCTCATCCTCTTCCGCATACCGTCGGCTCTTCTTCCTTCTGCCCTCTTTCTTCCTTCTTGACGCGCTATCATCTTCCGTCCTCTTCCTCTTATGCCGCCCGATAAGCTTCAAGTTCTCCTCGTCGATATCCAGCTGTGGACGATCTTCGATATCCACATTCTCGGGATCGAAGTCCTCGAACTGCGCCTCGTCTACTTCGGAGAGGATGGACTCATCGTCTGAGTCGCCGAGATCATTCTCGTTGAGTTGATTGTCGTTCTCAGTGTCGACGGCGGGTTTGGCGTCGTTGTCATCCGCAGCTGCGTCTTCGCCGCCTGCGCCTGGGGTTGGTGGTTGGGCAGTTCCTACTGCGTTCTGTTCGGTTTCAAGCTCGGTCTCAATGGGAGGCGTAGTAGCCATGGGCTTTGACTCTGGGCTTTCAGACATGATTGTTGTGTTGTATCGACTATGGAGTTGCGTAAAGGCGCGATGAAAGGAGAGAGGGTGCCTGTTTGGCCAAGTACGATCGGGACCAGCCTCAGAGTTCAAGCCACTTAACAAAAGAGAAACCAAGTAGGGTGATGAAATACACGTAGAAGAAGTAAAATGAGATTGAAACGAGGCGATATAGACGAGAAATGGCAGTGGCAGGAGAGACTCAAAGAGCCAGCATCAGAATGAAGCTAGGCGGTGATGAACGGCAGAATCCGCCCGGCCTGACTTTTCGTTCAGAGCTGTGAATGTTTTGGTGAATCAACAACACATTCACTTACCTATCTAATCTTCCAGCTTCATTTCCATCTCAGAACATTATTCACCATGTTTGCTCCGCGTATGTTGAACCTGCGCCCTTTGTTTGTGGACAAGCAAGCTAACTTGACCCCGAACAGCCCAGGAATCCAAAGAAGACATCAAGGTACATCCCGGCATACCTTTCAGCCTCGAACAACGTCGCATTGCATGAGCTTCATGGAACAGCACTACTTACCCTGTTATATAGGCTGGTGAGCTCCAGGCCAACCAGACCGTCCGCATGGCTATCACCGGCGGTGTCCTCCTATACCTTTGTGCGTCTATCCCAGCTCACAGTCAATATCAACCTATCTGATGAATGGTGCTCGCAGCTCCCTTTGCCCTTGACTTTGTCAAAAGGTTCCTCTAAACCCATCAACCGAACGTCATCACCCGCCCGCCACAATTATAATGTGAGGAAGATGGATTGAAGGCAGCTGAGCATTCCGGCGCACTGGAGATTTTGGAGCCTGGCCGTTCAGGAATAATGTATTATTATTGTACATTGGTATTCGATTTTCTTTTATAGTTATGTGATATGTGAAACTTTCCCAAAAGCATGAAAGTCAAATGACATAACTCCATGCTCCGAATTGTGTACCTTGCGTCAACCGTAACCAAACAAAGCATTGTAGATGAAGCTGGCGTTGCGGTATGGAAAGAGGATAAGAGAGATAAACGGCGCCGGACCTATTTGGATGACTTTGTCGCCTCTTCAAAGTCCTTCTTAACGGACTCTATTTCCTTCTGTAGGTGCTGGATCTGAGCGTGGTAGTCGTCCAGTACCTGCAAAGTGGATGTTAGCAAGCTAGCCAGTAGCAGATGATGGAGGTGACAATTACCTTCTTAGCTTTCTTCATGGTCTCCTCATCCAACTCATCTTCGCCCTTTGCAGCGGCGCTAGACCCAGCTCGCTCCAGCTCCGCCTGTAGTCGCGTGGAATGTTCCCTGATAGCCAGCATACGAGCCCAAATCTCTTCGCTGCGACCGCTAAGCGTCGGGTCAAACACAGACCGCTCCAGCACCGCGAGTTTCTTCTTCAGTTCCTCCTCTGCCTCATCCATCGCGTATCCTCTGTTCCGAAGGACTTGAGTCTTAGCGGCGAGCGCTAGACACCGCTTGCTAAGGACAAGGTGTTTCCGGCGGGAGTCGGCGATCTTGACTGAGATTTTGAGGTCGTGGCGCGAGAGCAGTTCCGTCAGGCAGTTGTTGATTTCATGCAGGCGCGACTGCATCATAGTTAAGAAGTCCTTTTGGCGCTGCGCGCGCTTGCCGAGTTCCCAGAATCCGCGAACCAGCACGGGGACGTAGTCGGAGCCCGGTCGTTGCCGGAGGGCATCTTCCCATTTTGTTTCGTCGTCTTCCGGACCGGGTTGATAGAATGGCGCATTGCCCTCGCCGACACTGTTATAGAGGTACGTCCGGAAGGGCGAGTTGCGGTTGGAGTGGTCCCACTTGTCCTTTACAATAGCCATTTGCATCGGGACCGTCCGGTGTACACCCGTCACTGCGCGTCCCGGGGACCACAAGCTAGACCCTTGAGGTTGCGTCGACTGACCGAGTTGCGGTTGTTGCTGCTGCCCCTGCTGCTGACCACCACCGAGTAAAGAGCCACCACCGAAGACACTCTGCTGTTGTTGAGGTTGCTGCTGCTGTGTCTGGCCCAGACCTCCAAAAACGCTTCCCTGCTGCTGCTGCTGCTGTGTTTGCTGTTGTTGCCCGCCTCCCAGTGTACCGCCAAACAGAGTCCCCGCCGGCTTCTGTGGCCCCTGCCCACTTCCCAACGGTCCTCCAAACAGCCCACCAGTGGTCGTCGCTTGCTGCGGCTGTGATTGCGTTTGCCCAAAAAGTGAAGGCTTCTGTTGGGCAACTGAACCGAACATCGAACTACCAGTTTGCTGAGGTTGTTGTGTCGCAGTCGATGATCCAAAAGCACTTTGCTGTGTTCCTGTATTGGGAGTCGCGCCGAAGGGGCTGGCTTTGGCCGTGTTCGAAAACAGGCTGAGGGATTGACCGGACTGTTGGCCGCCGAAAAGCGACGACATTTTGAAAGTGTTATTTGGAATGCGCTCGATAAGGGTTTGCTGGTGCTGTATACAGGTACTCCGAAAGCGAAAGGCTGCGCTAAGCTGCGGAGGAAAAGATTGAGGTCGAGAGCTCAAAAAATATGAACAAAGCAAAGGCGTAACTTTTGTCCAGTGCTTCTAATTTCCAACCGCGATGTCTAAGCGCCGTACCAGCCGAGGACAAGGTATCAATGGCAGCAGCTCGCAAGGTAGACAGATCCTTTGCTTCGACCGCCAGACTTCTCATCAATGGGCAGCTGTTGTGTTTTGGCACATGTCACGTGAAGCTCTCTGCCGGTAGCAACCTTATCGACACCTCAGGCCGAAATAGTCCCGTGACTACTTGTTCGTAGGGAGCACCAACCAATCAGCGCACAGCAAAAACCGACTGTCCCAATTCCCGCTCCGTCCGGCATCGAGGTTAACCCGCCATATTGAAAGCTCCAGCCCCCATAACCAATATATACAAACAATTGAACGTGCGCATCACATCAATCACCGTCCAACATGTCGCGCAGGGAGCCCCAGTACGTCCCCGCCCTTTAATGCCTTCTCGATTCCAGAGAGAGGTGCCCCGTCCCTCCGCCCGCGCGATCTAACAACGCGGATATAGGTTCAACCAACAAAACATCATTGACCCCACGCCTATGCCCAATGGGATTCCCAAGGTTACCGAGATTGGAGCGACTTCTGCGCCGCTGACCAGCGCCGCCTACTTCATTGGAGACCGGTGCAAGGCGTTCAACGATGACTACATGAAGTGCAAGGACGAGTCGAAAGCTGGAGAGCTTGAGTGTCTGAAGGAGGGGCGGAAGGTCACCCGCTGCGCGGCCAGTGTGTATGTTATGGGTTTCCCTCTGCAATACTAGGATTGGTGGCGGGAAGAAGACGGACTTGGTCGGGCTGCACGGGTTGGATACATACGGTGCTAACGAGATTCCGCATAGGATCAAGGACATCAACACGCACTGTCTGCAGCAGTTTAACACCCACTGGGAGTGCCTCGAGAACAACAACCACCGGCTGTGGGAGTGCCGCAAGCAGGAGATGGATCTGAACAAGTGTGTGTTTGATAAGCTGGTACGTTGGTGCAGATACAAAATCGCCGCTCTACATAATGTTCCGGCAGTTTGGAAACCTTCTAACACTATTCTGCCATTAGGGCCTCAAGAAGACGATCCCAGGCGCCCCCGAGAATCAGACCCCCGTGCACCTGCGACCCAAGCAGCTGTACGCTGCTTTCCCCGGCCCGCAATATTGATGGATCATCCAGTATAATTCAACGTCATGTCATACATGTATTAGAGAAAATGAATGCAGTGCCAATGGTTGTTGCGGGTCTCATTTTCCTGTGTCTTTAGTTTCGTTATTAGTGTCGCCATGGTCTGGGTTTGATCGGGATGTGTTTGTACATATTAGCATTAGGAATGTCGTTAACATATGTCTGGAATGTCCGTGTAATGTGACAAGTGAACAGTGCAGTGCAGTGCCAGAGTTAGATCGGATATCCAGGTCTATGCTAAAATACAGGATTGTACCTCTACCCAACCCCATTGACATATGAGAGAGCAGGAGCGAGCGAGCGCGGTTCGACGGACAGGAAATCTATCAGAAAACGATATGCAGATGTAGAGAATGGCTAAAAGAAGCCCGGAAGATTGGAAAGGACAAAAACTCCAAATGAAACGAGAAGAACAGCCCTCTACCCATATATATATATATATATATATACCAGAACAGAAAACACCACGACGCGCAAGACCGAGCTCATGGATGTGTAAAGAAACCAGGCTGAATGGAACCAATTAAAATGGAAATAGAATTGATAAAAGGATTAAGGAGAGTTGTATACCTTCCTTACACCCCTTAAGGCCCTGAGCCCTACCAATCGCGCCTTCACAACCGACCACCCAACCTTGAGTTGCTTCTCAAGTCGTCGATCCTGACGTAGACGCATATAGATTAACAGCATTCCCAGGATAGCCAAATCCCAAATAATCTGTCGGAGGGTTACCCAAACGAGCCATCGAAGCCATGCCCAGACACTTGATCTTCGGCGGGCTGCTAAGGCGCGTGCTTCTACCTGCTCGCGGGCGGCAGCGATTTCGGCGGTCATCTTGGTCAAGGCCTGCTCGACTCTGCGACGCCATCGCCGGCTATCAAGGTCGTCTTTATTCTGCTGCATTAGCATGCCTCTCGGATTCGGGAACTCGCTTGCTGGGTCTGGATAGTGATCTTTACCATATTGACTGCGGTTGCGATTGCGTTTCCAACTTTGAGGATCATCTAGAATGCTGTTTGTGTATGGTTGCAGGTTGTTGACATCTTCTCCAGCTAGGCCGCCCACTTCGGCGTCTGCTTCCTCATCATCGACTTCGTAGAGGTTGGCCTGGGCCTCGGCATACTCTTCCTCCTCTTCATCCTCCTCTAGGTTCACGCCTTGATCGTCACCTGCTTCGTCTATCCCTTGTTCGCGGTCATAGTCCATTCGCGCCGCACGCCGTTGGTAGATATCATCGGGCTGACTGACAGGACTCAATACACGAAGTCTAGAGTCTCCCCGCGCGGTAGATGCCATGTACTGGTACTCAGGATTCTGCGCCAATTGCGCGCTTATGCTTCCATATGGAGATTGGGGTTGCTGAATCGGGGGGAACCCAGTAGACTGCACAGGGCTGGAAGTCGTTGACGAGGATATGTTCGACTTGACCTGATCCCAAACAAATTCAAGTTCAGCGATAAGCTCGCGCGCTTCGGCCGTCTGCGAAGCATAGGTGTGCATTGTCTCGACAAGGGTTGTGATATATCGCCGTTTGGCTTCAGTGCGTGATAGGCCGCGCTGAGCAAACCAGGCGTCCCTAGAGCGAGTCAAAATGCAGCCGTTCAGCAACGAAAGTTCAAACGTACCATTTCTCACACTCCATATAAACATCCGCTGTATTCCCTACCGGCCGGTCCATCACCCCTTCGACGTCGCCCTCTGGAATCCCACATCAGTACATTATGTCTCAAGTTCCAAAATGCACATTGCCCAGCCAGACCATACCCATGCTCTGTTTGTACAACCCATAGAGTTTCAGCCGCTCCGTAGCAGGCGGCCTGGCGGTTCCAGTCCGGGGAATACGCTTAACGGTGTTGAGGGCGTGGACGAAGACTCGGTCTATATTTAGATATGAGCATTCTGCATATCTATATGGATATAGACAGCATAGATCAGGTTAACGCACCCACAGAGTCCGCCATTGTGAATTAGAGAGAATCGGGTTGAACTCGTGCTTCATTAGAGCGGGATTGCGCATCGATATGGGCGGAACACCCTCATGAAAATTTAATATTGAAAATAGACTAGGCAAAGTGGAGTTGAGCAATGGCGACAGTAGTTGAGTGTGAACTGGCCATATAAGACCTGTCAAGTTGATCAAGCTCGTCGAGCTTCCCCGGATTGTGTTGCGTGGTTCGGCGGAGACGGAGAGGGGAAGCGATCCACGAGTCTATCTTCAAAGATAAGAAATAGAAATGAAAGCCCGTCAAGTCTGGACATGTAAAGATGGCGAAAACAGAATTCAGCTTCCTACTCAGACGTGAGATGCCGAGAAAGTTGTGATGACTAGTTGACTGCAGTACTAGTGTTGTTGATGTCCGGGGCAGATGGTCGCTCGACCAGTTGGACCGCGGTTCTCGGAGATGCTGCTGCCCTTCTCCATCCCCTGTGATAGCCATCTTCCGAGTTTTACTTCAACGCTCCTACTTTCTCCCTTGGTGCCCATCGGCGCACTAATTATTGATGACTCTCTCCATAGCAGAATTACTGACTTCATTGAAAAGCATTTCATCTTCTATAGGATAAGCCTGGAAGCTCGCTATTCCTTAACAACGATACCGGAACCCGAACCAGCCTGCTCCGGGTCAACAACAGGCTTCTCCGGCACAACCCCAGGTATATCCTGGAGTTGCTCCGTCGGGATCGGTGGACCCGTGAAGTGTTTCCGCGCATAAGCAAAATACCATGTTACACTAATGGCCGCAAAACCCGCGAATACAACGCTGGCATAGTTCATCGATGTTGCGTCAACAGGCAACGAAACAGGCATACAGCAGATCACAACAGCCAGACAAATCCACAAGATAGTCACAATGTTGATGGCGTACCCAAAACGACCGAGCGAGAAGCTGGAATGTTTGACAGCTTGACGGCCGCGGAGGACGGAGATGAGGACTGGCAGAGCGTACGAGGCGGACAAACAGATTGTCGCTACGCCCGTAAAGGCATTGAAGGCTGCGCTCGAGCCGAAGTAAATTAGGCCAAGGATACATATAACTGTCGTTGAGAGGATGATTGCCCACACGGGGACATCGAGTCTTTTGTTGACTCTTCTCCAGAGTCGGAAGCCCGGGATTGCGCCGTCGCGCGCAAATGCGTAGGTGCACCGGCTGGCGGCAGTCAAGGAGCCAATACCTGCAAACATCAGGATGCCTAGGATTAGGAACAGCAGACCGAATCCTCCCCCTGCCGAACCTGTTGCGGTCTTGAACACCAGGCCGATCGGCTGTCCGCTAGCGACATCAAGGAGCGTTTTGATGTCCGGCAGCACGAACATGATCGGAATCAAATATAACAAACCCGTGACTCCAGCCGCAACGACAGATAGGACAATCGCCTTCGGGACCTCACGATGCGGGTTCTGTACCTCCTCGCACATGGCGGCCACCATCCCGTATCCAGTGAGTGTATAGGCAGCCTGCTGCAATCCGACAAAGAATGCCCACCCAGACGGCCTGCCAGTAAGTAGTCAGTAACCCGTCGCCAATTGGCACGCTCAAGCAAGTGGGAAATACATACCAACCACTCTCACTGGCATCAAAATGGCCAAACACAAACTTCCCGTTCCTCCTGTCATCCGCCATACTCAACAAAACCACCAGTATCACAATCACACTGCCCCCGGTCCAGAAGATACAGACCTTATTAATGAGATCCAGCCACCTCGACGCAAAGATATTAACAAGCGCACACAGGATAATCACCGCCCAGAACATGAGTATGGTCTGCCAAGCAGTGGCAATAAAGTCTTCGTTCCACAACGATATCGCACTGAGAATCAACTGGCCTCCGCTAAACGTAATGCTCAGTGTCACAGTCCAATTCCCAACCAGCGTCAACCACCCGTCTATAAAACTCATCATGGGAGCCCATTCCCTTGTTGGTAACATCGCACTCCAATAGTACACGCCGCCCGCAGTCGGAAATACGGCACATATCTCGGCGAGGGACGATGCGATGGCTATGGAAATTAGGGTTACGAAGACCCAACCCCAGATTATGGACACGGATTGCCCGTCCGTGAGCGTGATGTAGAGCGTTGTGCTTAGCCCAAAGGGCGCGGCCATGATTGCAAACGATCTGTGGACAGTTCGTAGTTAGCTCGCTGTCCCCGCTATCATGAACCAGTACGAGGGGGAGGGGTGAAGTACAGTCCGAGGATACTCATCATACTGAGATTGCGGGGGAGTTCGCTCTTGTAGCCCATACGGGCCAGGGCCTCGTCGGCGCTGGCGTCGACGGACGATTGGCGCATTGCGGGCATGTCAAATCTCAAATACTATCACAACATATATTGTAGGTGCTCAGAAGAAGTCGCAGGTCAAGCCGAGAATTCGACTGCAAGGAAGACCGCTGGAGCGGGGAAATTGAGCTGGAGAAGACGAAATGCGGAATGCGGAGTGCGGGATGAGAACCGTAGTTTAGGCTGGAGCTGAAGAGGGGAACCCAGACGAGCTATGAATCATGGTTGATCAAGTGGACGACGCTCTGATTTGCGTCTAGGGCAGGCGATGCTCCTGATTATCAACTTATTAAGGAAAAAGCCAGCGAGGAAAGCTACGTCGCATCCCGGTCTCGGGCGCGTTTCGGCATTGGTCACGGATTCGTCGTTCAGATAACGATCGAGATAAAGATGGATGGAGTGGTCAGGCAATCTCATATTATCGCGTTGTATTAATTTCCTCATCTGCTAAGTAAATCTTGGATCCCTGATAAGCACATGGCCCGCTGCACCTACCACGTACCTAAGACTGCAGCCTCGGAGCTCCATATGGCGACTTGGAGAACATGTGTGGGTGGGCCGCAGGCAGCCCGAACCATGGCGCTTTTTCAACATTAATCGGACCTCGTCTACTTATATTCTGACACTTATTCTACGGTGATTCAAGTATATATTCATTTGTTCATTCGTAGTTATCGTTTCCAACATACATCACGGCGAATTGTCACTAGTAAGTGACGGCTGCCACATCTATCGATCGTTCACGTCCCCGGCGAGCCTGCTGCAACATGCCGGTTCCTCCATGGACGAAGATGAGCGCCAAAAATTGAAGAGAAGGGGAGGGAGGGGGCAAGCTTCGTAGGTGAGCCAAAAAGAGATATGGGGAGGGGGGAGGACGACATGAGTGTATGATGGGGCGAACAGCCAAGTAGGCAGGTGTAGGACGTGGAAATTCGGGGGTATCAAAAGGGAAATGTACGGCACAGGAGACAACCATTTATCTTCCTCTATCATAGAGAAACGCAAGGATTTTGTCTCTCGTCGTTCCTGCTCTTGCTTTTGGTTGTTCTTTCTTTTAGCGGTGGTTGGGGAAGAGGTCGATATCAAAGGCGTTAAACCGAAAAGGTCGACAGTTGGACCAAGACTCTCAAATGAGTATGTGCAGAGACGGACTCCTCGGCGAAGATATATATAGACGCGTCGGAATGTCGTGCAGTTTAGGTTGTCGGGAAGAGAGCTTCAAAAGCATGGTTACCCGCTGCTGGGCTCTCTATCGCCTGTGCTGCCCATCCTCGAGATTCGGCGTTATGTAAAGCGAAGGAAATATAGCAACAATAACACGAGAGGCATAGCAAGTCCCCGAGCTGCACCACAACCGGTCAGCTGGCGTCAACTCCGGCCAGAAATCGTCATGACTCCAGAGTGAAAGCGGGGGATCCCTGCGAAGGAACGAAGGACACAGCAAAAATACAAACGCCCGTCATGCAGTCGTCAATCCTTATAAATCGTTACATGATGATGCAGTTACAGCGGCATGTCTATAAGCAGTCACAGTCAAGTCAAAGTAAGTCAAGGGCTAAGAGCACCACAAAGATCGTCCGGGTTGTCCAGGCCGAAACCAGCCATGTCAACAGAGTGCAGCGAGCCGGGGCCACCACGGCCAAGAGAAATATCAGATGATGCATAGTCATGTTTCAACCGTTCGTGAGGTCCAAAGAATGGTCGATTCTCTTCGATGGGCGTATTCCCATCGCCGGCAGCCCACGGGCCATGTTGCCAGAACCGGGTGTTGGCTTGTTGGTCGCCGAACAGATCATGGTGGTCATGGTGGACCTCGGTTCCGTGGTTGGCAAAGTCATTCGGTGAGTGGAATCGGAGATGCGACCGGCTAAAATTGGAGCACGGTGAGTCCGCCCGCAACGGAAAGTCAAGGCCTGATAAAGGCATATCCTCAACCGTTGTAATGTCGATGGTCGGATTCTCAGTATGTTGGGCCAACGCTGAAGAGAGTCGGAAATTGGAGGAGGAACTCTGGCGACTATGAGGAGCGGACCGTTCGATGGCTCGTTGCACGAAACTCCCACAAGTCTTGAGAATTTTCTCTTGATTTTCAGGAGACAGGCTGGCAAAGTAGTCGTTCGCTAGCGATGGCTTAGGTAGTTCTGGCTCGTGACGGGTGAGGCCAAATGTCGTGCGGGCGTACTCGGTGAAACCCGACGGCATGTCGTAGGGAGATTGATAGACGGTGGGAGCCTGCTCACGCTGTAGCTCAAGATATGCGTACTTCCGGGGCAGCTTGGGAGTGGTGCCATTGAGCTTGTTTGCCGCCTCCTGTTTCACACTTTCCGATTCTTTTTTCTGAAGTACATCCAACCGGTCGCGGTGGCTAATAAGTGAGAATCGCAGCATCTTCAACAACCGCGTGACTTCTTCAGACCGCATGTTCAGTGGTTGCATCGGCAAAAGTGTTCCATCGGGCGCACGAGGCTGAACACGTTGTTGAGCCATGGCGAGCTCCAGTTTTTCGAGGCCATTGGACGGCGGTACAGAGCCCATGGGCCCCAGAAGAGTCTCTACGACCAATTCTGGAGCGACAATGGTGTACCCGGCGAAGACGTTGGCATGGTCGGTAATCTGGGCCAGGCGGCGGCGGGCGATGAGCTCACGGACGTTGGCAAAATTATTGGCGGGGAGGTGACTGCTAGCGGCCGGGAGAGAGCCATTCGTATTCTGCTGCTGTTGCTGGTGACTGTGTTGCTGCTGGGATTGTAGATGGGCTTTGGTGAGTTGCGGATACGGGGCATGGCGGGCAGATTGATTTGGTAGAGAGCGATAGGCTGACGGCATCGCAGAAGCAGCAACAGCAGCAGAAGTCGGGGCGGCGGGGGAAGAGCGAGGAGGAACAGCAAAAGGAGGGCGCGGCGGCAGCAAAGGGCGGGAGGCAGCAGCAGCAGCAGCAGCAGCAGCAGCGACAGCGGAGGCGGTGGTGGTTGCGGCGGCAGAAGAAAGGAGGTGAGGAGGAGGGGCAGTCAAAACATAGGGAGGCAGACGGCGGTGGTGGGGGTAGGAGG
>RHLP01001238.1:0-15256 GCA_003719405.1 Aspergillus incahuasiensis | reverse complement strand
CCACCACTCTCCTCCCCCTCCTCCCCCTTCTTGCCCTTCTTGCCCTTCGGCGCCGCAGCGCCCTCCAACCCAAACAACCCCCTCAGCCCCTCCATAATCCCCGGCAACACATTCTGCACGGGATTCGACTTGAACAGCCTCGCCGTGACATTTGCCTCCTCCGTGCTCTTCGGCCCCTCAAGCTTGATCTTCTTCTCTTTGGACTGCTTGAACCGATAGAAGACCAGCGACTCGGCGATGCGCTTCGTCTTGGCGAGCTGCTTGAAGAGGTATTTCTCGGCTGTGCTGACTGGGTCTAATGTCTATACCGCGAAAAAGAAAGCCTAGTCAGCGAAGGAACTTGCCGTACGTAGGTAGTGGAAGACATCGTGAATAGAGGGGAGGACGTGTACGAACCTTAAGCACCTGAATCTCCGCATCAATCCTCCTCGCCGTCTCCTCGGGGCTGACATCCGCCTTTGGCTTGCCCTTGCCCTTTCCCTTACCCTTCGCATGCGCAATCGCAGTCTCGGCCGCCGGCCCGCCCTTCGCGGTCTTCTGTCTCCGTCCGAGTTTCTGGCGCTCGAACCCGCGGGCGGCCTTGAGGGCGCGCGAGAGCGATGTAACCCCGAACTCAAATTTCGCTTTGAGTCGTGAGCTTTGTAGCTTTAGCTGGTGGTACTCTTGTTCTGACAGCTTGGGTCTTTGCGATGCTGGCTGGGGAGCGGCGCCATCGGCGGCGGCGGTGGTGGAGCTCAGGGCGGAGAGCTTGCGCTTGGGCATGGTGAGTTCGGAGATTATGGCTTTTCCTCCTGATATGAGAAGAAAGCGGATGATATGTGAGAGGCCGAGGCTGGGAATGGTGGTGAGTATTTTGCAAGATTGCGGAGTTAAGGCACGGAGTAAGTTTTTTGGTTTTCCGCGCGCGCCAAGAGATTTTGACGTCGGACTCCTCATGGACGAATTGGGTTCGATGTTAATTGGATTACACACCTAACTCTACGGGCTACACCTGTTACACCCTCTGCCTTATCTATGCAATGAAGGGACAAAGGGTACGTTTTGAGCGGTATGGAGATGCATCGAAAACGCCGAAAATTCCGTCTAGCGTAGACACGGCGGTATGTACATACAGAACTAGGAAAGCAACGAAATACGCGTACATAGAGTTTCTATTTCTTTTCTTCCTCCTTCGGCGGCTCGGGCTTGGGGGTGGCCAATTTGAACTACTATAGTCAGAGGAATGCTTCAGATGGCTAGGAGTGAAAGATTGACGTACCGTCTCAGGAGTCCTATCCCGACCCGTGCCAACAGGCTCCCAGGCCGCAGTACCTCCCTCGAAGTTTCGGAACGCTTGGGTAAGCTCGAGAGGCTCAATAACAATGCGCTTCTTCTCCTCGTCGTATCGGAGCTCGGTGTATCCGGTCATGGGGAAGTCCTTGCGCAGAGGGTGGCCGTCGAAACCGTAATCGGTCATGATACGGCGCAGATCGGGGTGGCCAGTGAAGAACACACCGAACATGTCGTAGACCTCACGCTCGTACCACAGAGCGCCTTCGTACAGTCCAGTGATACTAGGAACAGGGCTGGCCTCATCGGCGTAGGTCTTGACACGGATGCGGGAGTTGTATCGGACACTGAGAAGGTTGTAGACGACCTCGAAGCGCTGGTCCTTGGTCGGATAGTCAACGGCGGTGATATCGGAGATCGTTGTGAACTCGGCTGAGGTGTGGTATTTGAGGAAGGTGAAGGTGGGGATGACGCCGGAGGGAGGGACGTAGATACACAGCTCGTCCTTCCAGACGGTGAACTGCTGGACGTGCTTGGGCAGGCAGGCCATGATGTACTGGCCGTACTTGTGCAGGCTATCGGCCTTGTCCTGGTACTGGTCGGCAGGGTTGACGACGGGCGCGCGGAGAGGGCCGGGGGCTGAATCAGTCAGTGAACCGTCACAACAGGTACCATCCTGGACTATGAGAAGCAATAAACGTACGAGGACGTTCAGCATGGCGCATGTTCGGGGTATCGGTGCCAGCTGTAGTCGCCTTGGCTACCTGCTGCAGAGGGGTCGACGAGAAAGCACGGCAATTGCGGGATGACCGGGCAACCGAGGCCAAAGAGCGGCCAGAGCCTAGCCGCATGACGGAGCGAGAAGCGGCCATGGTGATTGCAGCAATCGCAGCACAAGTGGTGAGGCAATTGGAGGGCTGATCGAGCGGCGGTAGGATAGTCGTCGGCATCTGTCAAGGGAGCTTTTGCGGCAGTGCACGTGACAGCAGTACACGTGATCGATGACAAAGGGGTGCAAATCATGCAAATGCAACTCAACACATCAAAGCTTCAACTTTGATTCTGTCTCTTTGCCTCCACGCATTTCTCCGTCAGTGCTGTCCCCTCGTCCTCTACGCCGATCTCTATAATCCTTCTTCATCTCCTCCAGACTTTTCTCCTCCACGCTACTCTCTACCAAAATTTTCCACTCTCCTCTTTCCGTGACTATCTCTTTGCCCCTTCCGCTGGTTTGGTAGATGGGCATCTGTGTTTAACATCTCCACGACTCCCTTGTCTATATTCCTGGCGTTCCCTTCCTCACAAATACCCGCCATAATGTCAAGTCGCCAACTAATTGACTCCGTCATTGATGATGACGATGAGTTCTGGTACGTGCTCTTGCTGGGTTTTCGAACCAAACTCTAGTGCTCATGAACTAACACCTCGGTTTCTGTATAGCCCCCTCTGTATCGAAGAGTTCGACCTCTCGGATAAGAACTTCAAACCGTGCCCGTGCGGGTATCAGGTACGTGGTGCTCTCTACGCAAACCGTCGCGACAGCGCCGCACGGCAAACGCGGTTCGGTCTAACTCTAAATTTAGATCTGTCAATTTTGTTACAACAACATCAAGACCCAAAACGAAGAAGGCCGATGCCCGAATTGTCGACGAATCTACGATGAGAGCACGATCCAATACAAGGTGCCCGACGCAGATGAGTACGTTTGGCAGATTTTGTTTCGTATCTTCCCGTTCTTGGCGCTAATACGATTTGCCCATTAGGTTCAAAGCGGATCTCGCACTAAAACACCGCAAAGCGGCCGCTGCGAAGAAGAAGGAAGCGGAAAAGCGGGAAATCGAAGCGTCCAGCCGAAAGAACCTCGCCGGTGTCCGGGTCGTGCAGAAGAACCTCGTTTACGTTATCGGCCTCAACCCTACAATACGCGACGAAAGCCAACTTCTTCAAACCTTGCGCGGGAAGGATTATTTCGGCCAGTACGGGGATATTGAGAAGATCGTCGTCAGCAAAGCGAAGCCCGGCGGCAACCCGAACCAAGGCATCGGTGTCTACGTTACTTATGCGAGGAAGAGCGACGCTGCAACTTGCATTGCAGCGGTAGATGGCTCTGGAAATGGGGATCGTGTCTTAAGGTAGGATATTCTTGCGTCCTCTTATGCTGGTCTCCCTTGCTGACTATCCATAGGGCGCAATATGGGACGACTAAATACTGCTCGTCCTTCTTGCGCAATGAGCAATGTCATAATAGGAACTGTACGTTTTTGCACGAAACGGGCGAAGACAGCGACAGCTACAGCCGCCAGGATTTATCGTCGATGAATTCACTCCCCAGTCAACAACAACGGCCCAACGGTACTCCTGTCCCCACTGCTGCCACGCCACCGTATGTTGCACGAACGTCGGCACAACCTATCTCGCAAACGCTACGACGTCAACCAAGCAAAGACGATGCCGGTGGAACCGCCCTTCCGTCATCGGCTAGTTGGGCAAACAAGGACTCTGCGATCAACCGAACCCGACGAGCCAGTTTGACAGGTAGCCAAGCGTCTCAAAGCCCGCGGTCCGCTCTCGCAACAGTTGTTACGCCTTCGTTGGAGGAAGCAAAACGCGTTGAAAAGCAGCCAACCCCACAGGAGCGTCCTCAGCCCGCCCGGACCCCTTCATTGCCGGATGACACTCCATCAAGTCCTTCTCCACCTGCTTCGCCGCAAACACCTGTAGAGAAAGGCACGCCGTTGTTAGACAACTTGTTGAAAGCTGTCAATTCCCCATGTTTCAAGTTCATCTTCTCGACGGCTGGCCTTTCATCGGACGATGTGGCTAGCCTAGAGAACCATCCCTCGTTCATAGACCCCTATGGCGGCGTAAAACGGCGCGCTATGCGAGAGAAGGCTGAGCAGGAACGTGCGAAGCGAGAACAGGAGCTACTGCAACCTGTCCCCGCCGCGGAGGACGAAGGTCGCGAAAGCGGCAGTCTTCAGCTTGGTGGCGAACCGGACGATGCTAATCCTCCACGGGGTCGTGCGGGCCGCGAATCTCATGGTGCTATACAGCCCCCGTCACAGCAAGACACAGCTGCGAGCTCGGCCATCGGCTCGCCTGTATCTGCCGCCAGCCATCAATTCCCAAACATCAACTTGCATAACCGCAGCTTGACACCGTTGCAGCAGCAGCAGCTCATGCTTCTTAAATCTGCAGGCAATCAACAAACTGGCCTCGTCGAACCACTGCAATCCTCAGTCAACCCTAATGCGTTGGATCATGCCGCACAAGCTCGACAAAACTTAATACAAAATCAAGCTGCTCAGCTCAACGCAATCCAACAAGCCCAGAATCGCCAGAATTCTCGCTTCTCTTTCACGGACGCCAACGCTAAGAATCTTGCGAATTCCCGCATGATGACTCAGGCTTCGTTGATGCCCTCGGGTACACCCAATCCGCTTGCCGCACCTAGTCCACAACACTCTCTTGCCAGCAATTATTACACCAGTGGCGTCCAAGGGCCCCCTCCTGGGCTAAAGACTGCCGGCACCCCCCCTGTCAGTGGGGGCGGCATGTTTGCACAAGGTCACGGTTTCACATCAAACGTCAGTCTGGGGTTAGGTGGCAAGCAGGAAGCTAATCCGGAGCTAATGCGTGAGCTGCTGCGCGGCCGAAGTGGTACTAACGCGGGGTTGCCGGACCAAGACAATAAGCGTGAGTTACTGTTTCCTTACCTCCAACAACACCCCACTCCATCTCCCCTGACTCCCATCAATGGCCTTCTCAGCTCTGTCTATGGACCTCAGGTGGGGAACACCTCCGACTCTGGGTCACAGAAGCAGAGGAAGAAAGGGAAGAAGCAAAGAAATGCTAACACTTCCTCCGCTGGAGGCGGTGTAGTACATCTTGCAGACCCGAGCATCCTGCAGGCGAGGATGCACCAGGCGAATGCTGTTGCTGGTCAAGGATTGTATGGGAGTCAGGGTCAAGGTGGGTACGCCATGATGTATGGCGGCGGTCTCAACAACCGCTGGTGATTGTCATTTTCCCTACCCTTCCTTGATCACTTCTCACATCTGCCCTTATAATGTTCTCTGTTTATCATGACTACCCTTTTTGCATCTGCTCTTCGTCTCTTTTCAGGTTCGCCCTATTTGTTTTTCTTTTTTTTTGCCTGCTACGACATGATATCATACTTTGTTTTAGACGGGTGCGGAATGCGTTCTGTTTGCTCCAAACCCGCGGTTAATTCGATGTTCAAATCTCTTTTGCGACGTTTTTCTGCACGGCAATGAAGCATTTAGCAACGGCTCTCAAAAGAACAAGAGACTTGGGCGGCGCGTGCCTTGGCGTTTATGTTTATGGATCAATTTTGTTTCTGCTATATCCTTTCAACCCCTCCAACAACAGGAGGTTCGTTCCATTTCTGGACATGGTGTTCGCTCATCATCTTGCTCGGCGGCCGTCACGTTTGCCCGTTTCGCCCCCGAGCTTGTTTGAGCTATCAGCGTCTTTGCGGCCGTTGGTCTGATCATGGTTTTATGTACGTTAACCTCCCTGGCCCGGCTTTGATAAACCGAAGCAGGGTTCTCTACATGAAACCAAGTTCTCACTATTATTGTTCATATAGACGTCGTGCCCTGTGTGTCTTGGGCCAGTTTGACTACGGCGTTTCCTGTAATTATCTGCCTGCCCTTACGTATCCAGATGCCGTGATGTATTGTCATAGTCTTGTTTATCTCCTTTGCTGGTTTTCTTGTCTTTTTTGTCTTAAGAGGACTTCCCCTGGTCACGCCCGAAACACCAGACACTCTTACCTTGACTTGCAGATGCTAATCTGCGACTCCTTAGTTGACGACGAATTCCCGCCTCTCGGTGCCACGCCAAAAGACAAACCCTCGATTGATAGCTTTGGATCGTTGATGCGCTCGCAGTTGATGAGCGACTCCCAACCCTTGGGACGTGCCGGGACTCCGAGTCTACCACCTGGCCTCCCTCTTCCGCAGGGGCATTCCATATCGTCGTATTTCCAAGACCACTTCAAGCCTTCAAGCCCTGTATCATCCGCAACTGGTCCACCCCCTGGCTTGGAGGCCTCCTCTCCTTCAGTAGCCGCTGCGTCGCGAAGCTCCGAGGAGGATGCACCGGGCCCCGTGCAGCAGCCCGCCGAGAACAAGCAGTTACCGAACAGGAATAAGAATGCTGCAGAGATATCCCTTGGATCTCCTGTGGCAAAGTCGGCCACTAGAGCTCGTTCGCAGCCAAAGGAGGAAACAGTGTCTGCTGCTGAGAAGGCAGAGAAGGCAGAGAAGAAGACCACCCAGCCGAAACTCGCCAGCTCCAGCCCGACCAAAACATCCTCTGCCAAGGTCAAGCCGATGAAATTGGATTTGAGCTTCAACATCCCTCCGGCTCCAGAGCCTGTTCAGAAAGTAGAACCGCCTCCATACCAGCTCTCGGCTGCCCCTGCAATTGCTGTCAGCTCACGACCGAACACGCCGCTGACTAGCGCTTCACGGGTGTCTGAATCGCCTGTGCCTCGTCAAGCTCGCGTACTGCGCGTTGTTGATACTCCAAAGGCAGAGACTCCTCCTCCAATGTCCGCTACCCAATCAGTCGCATCCTTCTCGGTGACAAGCAAGGTTCGCTCTAGACGCCCTAGTGTGTCATCCCAGAGCCGCTCAGACACGCCTGGTGATATCGGATCCGAGGTGGACCTGTATACTTCTACATCTGCTTCACGCGCCAACTCTCCCCCCGCATCTTCAAGAATCGGCTCTGCGCCAGTGAGGTCCATCACCAAGAGTCAGCTGAAGAAGGAGCGCAAACAGAAAGCAAAGGAAGCTGAGGTCAAGAAGCAGGAGATCACGCCTGTGACCGAGGAACCAGTGATTGCTCCTATCCTTGGCAGAAAGCGCAAGACCAAGAAGGCCGCCTCTGACTTGCCCGTTACGCCTTCTGAGAATACCGCTCCCGCTGTCAAGTCCACCGCTGCAGTCAACACCGAGCCGCCTGTGAAGGCTGAACCCGTTAAGAAGCCAAAGTCGCCTGAGACGGTGAAGGAATCGAAGCCAACACCCTCCGAGGTGAAGACCCCTGCCGAGGAGAAAAAGTCCGAAGCCTGGCGGTCAAAGAACACTGTGGAGCAATTGCTGAAGGATACTGAGGCGACCGGCGTCCCGCTCAAGGAACTCTTCGCTGAGCGCACTTCCCCTCTACAAGCATTGCTCTCGCAGCTTCACAAGTCAGGCACGCTGGATCTCAACAACCATCCTCTGTTCAACCCGTCCAACCTCAACCAACGCTTCGACTTGAAATGCACGTCGGACGACTACGAAGACCTGAAGCAGCCGATCGAACTGACCGAGCAACACCGCAAAGCCCTGCTACGCGGGGAGCCAATCCGAATGGGCTCCGACTCGACCTCGTTGAAACACAGATGTCTCATCAGCCCCCGCGGCTGCATCCTCCACCATCTCTCCCCCGAGGAGGAAGAGCGCTACCTTGCCCTCGAGAAGAGCATCTCCTGGGCCATTGACACTTTCCAAGAATACCCCGCCATCCCCATCACCGAGCCCGACGCCACCAATCGCGGCGGCGGCCTCGACGCCCTCTTCGCTACCCCCGAGAACTTCAACATCTGCTGGGTCGACGAGCCATCCGCCGGCGCGCTCTCCGCCTCATCCCCGACCTCCACGCACTCCACCACCGAAGGCGGCCCGCTCTCTTCCATCCCGCCCAACGTCCTCTCTGCCATGGAAGCAGACAGCACCCGCAACCACAACTGGGCCATTTCCAACGCCGCCGAGCTCATGAACGCCACGGCGACCTCGGTGCGCTCGTTTGCGGCCGCTACCGCCAAGCACATGCTTGGTGCGGCGGGCGTCGTTATCGGGAATCTGCCTGACCTTGATGATGTCGTTGGCATGACGGATGAGGAGCTGCGTTCGTTTGCGGTCAAGAGTCAGAAGGAACTTGAGGCGTCGCGGAAGGAGCTTGATGCGATTGATAAGAAACTTGGTGCGTTGGTCAAGCGTAATAAGAAGCTCGCGCAGCAGGCGTTGGCTGCTTAGTCTGCATTGCAAAGCTTGTACTTCCAAAAACTGTCATGTACTTTCTATGAAACTTGTACTGTTCTGTCAAGGCGAGCGTTTGGGTGTGCTGTGTACGGTATGTTTCGCGTACTTTTCATGCTTTCGAGCGATAGCCTTACATCTGTCACCTAATGCACCCTACCTTATTGTATGTTAATCATTGGAACCATAACGACGTCACGTCATTATCATTATACCATTTATGCAAGTCTACATAAATGCTTAAAGCACAGAACACAATTACCACCCCAGGTGTAGGTAAGTCTGTACGCACAATCCCAGCACAGCACAGCGAACCCTGACCCTCTCCGTCTACTTCTTATCCAACCCCCCAATCCCGCCTTCAAACGCCCTCAGATCATACTCCTCAGGATACTCCTGCAGCAACCTCCTCAACTCACCCATCTGCTCTTTCGCCTCCTCCGTAACCTCGTCATAGACATCCTCAAACGCACACCGAATCGGCGGCTTCTTCGCCCTCTCCGCCTCCCCAAACTCCCTTAGCACCTCCTTCCGAATCCCCTCCCGCGCCTGCCTCTCCGCATCCTCGCCCCAAAGCCCCTCGTTCTCCAGCCACTTGCGCAGCCGGATAATCGGGTTGTCGCGGCGCTTCCAGTCGTCGACTTCCACGCGCGCCCGGTACGCGAAGCTGTCGTCGGACGTGCTGTGGTGCGACACCCGGTACGACATCGCCTCGACCAGCACGGGCTTCCCGCCGTCGGAGAGGGCCCGTGTCCGCGCGGCGCTCATTGCAGAGTGCACGGCGAAGATATCGTTCCCGTCGACGCGGATCGTGTCGATCCCGTAGCCCACCCCGCGCGATGCGATTCCGTCCCCTCGGTACTGCTCTAGTGTTGGCGTGGAGATCGCGTACCCGTTGTTCCGGCAGATGAAGACGACGGGGCAGGAGCGTGTTGCGGCGATGTTGAGCCCCGCGTGGAAGTCGCCTTCGCTGGCGGCGCCTTCGCCGAAGTAGCAGGCTACGATGCTGGGGGGTTTGTCGGGGTTCTGGAGGGCTTGGAGTTTGAGTGCGTAGGCGGCGCCTGAGGCTTGGGGGATTTGCGTCGCGAGGGTTGAGGAGATTGTGTGCTAGGCTTGTTAGTTCTGAATCGGTTTCATTCCATCTCATTTCGTGCTGCTGGGATATTTGGGATGTGATGTGGATTGGGACGTTGAAGAGGTGCGGATGGAGCGACGTACAGTCTTCGGATAAGCACACCCGTAATGAACGGGCATGTTGCGGCCGCGTCCGCTATCGTTGACATTGGCGAAGAGCTGGCTCATGAACTGGCGCAGTGTGAAGCCGCGTTGCTGGAACACGCCTGTCTCGCGGTACTGCGCGAACACGACGTCGTCGGGGGTTAGGGCTGCGGCGGAGCCGACGCTGATGCCTTCTTCGCCGGCGGAGACCTACCCATCCCATCCGTGTTATTAGCAATGGTCATGTATACTTAGAAGGAAGTGAGTGGGTGAGGAGGTATAGTACCATGTAAAAACTCAACCTCCCCTGCCGCTGTGCCTCAAACATGATGATGTCCATGATGCTCACTATATATGCGCGATCCCCGCATCAGCCACCTCAAACACTGAGCCCGTCACCAAGAAAAAGGGGAGCTTCGCGAACCGGTCAACATATTCCGATACCAGGTCAAGGCCTCCTCATCCGAGAATCCCAGCTCGCTTCGACGCTTATCGACCAGCACACCGTCCGAGTCCATGACGCGGTATGTCGGTATCCCTGGATTCGCCGTGGGGTTGATGAAGGCCATTTCGCTGGTGAATTTGCTGTTGACGGCGCCGGGGAATCGGACTCTGGATGGTTGGAGACATCGGTCAGCTAGGTGGTTCTGTTATGTCTATAGGGTATGTTTGGGGGGTGGAGATGTACCGATCTGACCCCGGACGCTGGGAGAGCGATGTGCTCCATCGCTTGGAGCTGGAGAGGGGGAGCGGAAATGGGGATGGGCGTTTGGCGAGGGCGTTCGCGATGGCCACCGGTCGTATTCGGCGTGGTAGGTGTGCTAGGGAGGCCATTGTGCCTCCTGTGAGTGTTTTGGTATTGAACAGAAGGGAAATTGGGGACTGTAAGGTCCTTTGTATGAGTGCCTTCCCCAGATTGAGGCCGTGGAGGGTGCGGAGAAGCGGCTGGCGTCGGCGGAGCACAACGTCACGCGCCGTCGGTAGCCGAGATGGCTTATCTTCAGCTACACCACACCCTGATGTTGGGGATCGTGGACTGTATGCATATATTCAAGACGCTATCAGGTAATGTACTATATATATAAATAGCCACGATGCA
This sequence comes from Aspergillus incahuasiensis, assembly GCA_003719405.1. Classification (NCBI taxonomy): domain Eukaryota; kingdom Fungi; phylum Ascomycota; class Eurotiomycetes; order Eurotiales; family Aspergillaceae; genus Aspergillus; species Aspergillus incahuasiensis. Next base: position 4,612 of record RHLP01001238.1, on the reverse strand, counting down.
CTCCTTCTCAAGAGATCTTACAATTCCAATTATAGACACGAATCAACCAGAAAACAGAATATACACAAGAAGCTTTAAATGCAACAAACAACTAGTGCGAGTCTCCCCCATCAGCCCTCTTCTGCAGATGCCGAACCTCATCGTCAACAAGACTCGGAGGCAGATTCGGGTTATCACCGCCCGGCCTTGGGATCGGGAAGTCGTCCAGGATGCCCGACTCCAGCATCTCGTATACACTTGGGTGAATCGCTGCTCCACACGGGATATCTCTGGAAGCACCAAAGTTTGGCGGGAGTCGTCGCGGCACCCATTTTCCCTTTTCTAGTTCGAGTCGTGTTGCGAAGGGGAGGACTTCTGTAGACGCAGGTGTTAGAGTGCACGAGCATTTGAGAAGGGATGAAAGTCGGGAGGATACAGACCTAGAATCCACCAAAGCATGACAGAGAAGGCACTGCCGCCCTGTCCGAAACGAAGCTTGTCGTGCGGCTTGTATGTTCTCTGCGCTACGTGGTAGCCCTCGGTGCCGGGCTCCTCATCCCTGCATAGAGAATGCGTCGCGGTCCGCTTCATGTGCTCTACATTCGCCGGCATGAATTCCAGCGTGCTATTCGAGTCCGGCAGATTCAATACTTCCTGGATCATCCAGTCGAGCGGGATGTCAGATAATAGGTGCTTCTGGCCCTTGCTGCACGGCCACCCGCCGCCAACATCGCCGTGGTTCCCGGCGAACCAGACTTCTTTGAGATCCACGCAGTCCTTGTGCTTCGGGTCGATGTGGAAGAGCGCAGGCTTGAACTTCAGCCGGCGCTCGTGGATCGAGACTGCATGGCGGATATGCCGAGCCGACGGGCTGGCGATGTAACGGTATGACTTGCGGAAGAAGGGAATTTCGAACTGGCCGACGCTGTTGACGCAGTCGAAGAGGCCGAGAAAGTGGACGCCCACGTCCGGGCGGCAGAACGTCGTCTTGAACTTGTGCATGTATCGTGCTAGCTCGCGGTCCTCCTCGGTTTGGGGCATGTTGCCGCGGGAGCTTTGGTAGCGGCTGAAGGTGTCCCAGGCGAAGGGGACCATTTCTTCGTTTCCGCGCGAGAGCAGGCCGATGTTGTGGATCATCTCGGCAAGGAAGCGCGCTGTGTATGCACCGCGCGAGAAGCCAAAGATGTAGATATGGTCACCGGTGGAGTAATAGCGCATGACGAACTTGTAGCCGGCGATAAGGTGGCTGGCGAACGATGCGCCGATTCCTTGGTCCATTAGGGCACGGATGCGGGCCTTGAACCTGGCCCACATGCTGAATCCGCTGGTTTGGCGCGAAGAGCCTCTGACATAGGTCAAGGTTCCGATTCCAGCTGATTTCGAAGTGGTTAGTTGCTATACTTCTGAGGAGATGTCGGTCGGCTCACGTTGGTAATAAGCATATTGCCCTGGCTTGTGTCTCTCAAGCGACTCGTAGATCTTGACGATGTTTGTGTCCTCCTCCGTCCCCATGTACTGGTTTCCCGTTCCATCGAAGCACAGTACAAGCCGGCGCGGTTGCGGCATTGAAGCTGGGTTCGGCTTGGAATTACCAAACGGGTTAGTATGGGGCTGTGGAGGCATGGGTATTTGGCAGCTTTAGCTCGATGGTGGTGGGCCGACGGGTTCTGCGTCAGGGTTTCGAATTTCGACCGAGCCTGAAGCGGCTTTATATCTCAAGGCTCGCGGTAACGGTCCCAGGTGCTACAACAGAAAGACAGGCTCAGCTTAGCTGGCTGAGCACCATTGAGACCATGCATTCCGTTGCTGTGGGCTCCATCCCTGATGAAGCCTGGCTCAGGTGCCGATCTCAGGCCGCCCAGACCGGCTGTTCCTTCGTGCCATTGTGACTGGCCGATGAATGGCCGTGAACAGGTCTTCATGCAGTCGAGCATCTGCCAAGGTGACCTAGCATGCTGATTGCAACTCTGCTTATCCTTTGGACTTTTTGAGGGTCCTGATTTGGCGCAGCGCTGGGGATTGCAGCTTCGCGGTGGATGGGCGATGCAGAAGAACGCAGATCTTTGCTCAACGCTCGTATCTGGCAGCCATGAGGGCAACAATTGGCGAGTGTCGTGTTCATTTGACCGAGACAACACTCTGACAATCTCCAAGGACCATTAACACGTCGCTTGATAGACTGCAAATGTGGTATAGTCCTCACCTCAGCCTCAGAGTATATCTTTAGCAGTAGGGGCGATGAGCCTCCCTCTAGCGCCTGCGTAGGCCCTGGGAATGGCGGATGGCATCCCTGTATTGCTCGCAGCTCACATCAGGCTATGAGATGCATGTTTCGCCGAGATGGTACAGACTAGCAGCGGGAATTTACCCGAGGCAAGGAGGCTGAAAACAGGACCTGGAGTGAGATGTCAGACGGGGAGAGGCAGTGGCTGCCTGTACTGCCTCAGGCCGCCAACCTTCACCAACTCCGAACACTCTTCGGCAATCCTTTTCCAGCAACACCCAACTGTCCAGCCTCTCAGGATCCCGGTGACATGGCAGTGCGGAGCGCCCTGGCCAAGAGCCAGACGGCTTTGTCTCCGGGCCAGCGCAAACAATCCGTCTGAATTTGTAAGCACCGCTCGCTTTGACGTCTCTATGACTTTGCGCAGGACTACCCCAACTGCTGCCCCGCATATAAGCAGAGTACCCCAGGGTCTGGCAATCACTCCGCGGAATGATATACAAGACGTTCTGGGTAGCTAGTTATGGCATTCGTTCCTAGCTTCCACCACGGGCTCAGCTCCCAGGTGCTGAAGCCTGAGCCAGCTGCAACCAACCCATTCATTGCTTCGAAAGGAACCAGTCTGCGACCATCTGCGGAATTCAACACGGGAGACCCCATCGAGAGCCATGTACAAGATTCGTCGCACACACTACCCGTGCAGCCGGAGCCAGAACAGGTGCAGCAGGTCTTCGAACGAGCCCCATTGCCCGAAGGCAGTCGGTACCGCCAGCTGGCCGTCACTACGCTAATTGTCATAGCGAACCTTGCTCAGGTACAGTCCCTTATACATCTACACGCATATCTTCATGCATACGAGCAGTACTGAGTATGCTTGCAGATGATTGTCAACTTTGCCGGCGTTGCTGGCGGCCGAACGTTCGTCGAATCGATGGGCGTCAAACAAACATACGCGACCTGGATCGCCGCAAGTTACGGGTAACAGGCACCCTAAAGATTACTACAAAAAGCATACGAAACTAAGCAGAGTACAGCCTAACCCAGGGGACATTCGTCCTCATGAGCGGTCGACTCGGCGATGTGTACGGCCACCGCAAGATGCTGCTCGGCGGCGGTGCCTGGCTGGTCCTGTGCTCCTTTGTCGGCGCCTTCGTCCACACCAAATTCTTCGCCTTCGTGACGATGCGCGCGCTCGCGGGTGTCGGGGGTGCATGTATCATGCCGAACGCGGTGGCCATGATCGCCATCACGAATCCGCCGGGCAGGGTCCGCAATCTGAGTCTAGGGTTCTTTGCGGCGTCCGCACCGTTGGGAGGATACTTTTCTGCGTTGTTCCTGGGGGCGTTCATGGAGAAGACGCATTGGCGGTGGTTCTTTGTGTTTGTGTGAGTGCCGCTGATCTAGGGTTTGCTCTGATCGGATTGGATGGGATAGGTCCAGCTGACGACAAACAGGGCTGCCCTGAGTGCCGTGATCTTCGTACATCTCTGGCTCCTTAGCAGAAACCAACCGGCGACAGCAAATAGGCACGAGAAGATTGACTGGCTCGGTGCTGCTCTGGGCACGAGCTCACTGATCATATTCAATTTCGTCTGGAAGTGAGTCATTATCCACTGTACCCCTACCACACACCAGGATAAGCAACTCAGATTTTATTCCCACCACCAGCCAAGCACCCAGCGTCGGGTGGTCCACGCCCTACGAGATCGCGCTCCTCGTATTGTCCGTCGCCCTTTTCACACTCTTCATAATCTGGGAGCACAGAACACCGCACCCCATCATGCCCCCCTCGATCTTCAAAGCGCCCTCCTTCGCGATCCTCGTCCTCGTAATCCTCCTCACCTACATGGCCGTCGGCACAATCCTCTGGTACCAGCTGCTCTGGCTCCAAGAAATCTGGGGTTGGACGACCCTACAATTCGCGATCGGCTGGACGCCATTCGTGATCTGCGGGACATTCGCCGCGTGCCTGGCCGCCTGGCTAATCCCGCGCCTGGCGGCGCAATGGATCCTCGCCCTGGGCACGGCGACCGTCATGGCCTCGACCGTGCTGGTCGCTACAATCCCGCAGCAGCAGCAGACATACTGGGCGCAGATGTTCCCGTCCATCGTGCTGTTCTCGTTCTGCCCGGATTTCGTGTACACGGCTGGTCAGATCATCGCGAGTAATTCGGTCCGTCGCCACCAGCAGGGCATTGCGGCGTCGATTATCGGCACGCTCAATTTGTATGGAAATAGCCTGGGCTTGGGCTTTGCGTCGACCGTTGAGGTACAGGTTGCGAAGACGTCTGGGGATAAAGTAGCCGGGTATCGCGCCGCGCTGTACTTTGGGGTCGCGATTAGTGCGGTTGCGTTATTGCTGGATGTGGCGTTTGTGAGGAGGGTCAAGGATGAGAGGGAGGGGTGGGA
>RHLP01000123.1:0-39886 GCA_003719405.1 Aspergillus incahuasiensis | reverse complement strand
TATTTTATAATCTAAAGATTAAAGTAATTATTATATATATTAATTTATTACTGTTTTATCTTGAGAATTAGCTATAATATTTTACTATTTATAAAGATAGTTACTTATTACTTTTAATTAACCACCACCCACCCTAGGGTTTTACCCCTAAACTTTTTATAAAATATTATGTTGTATAAATTATATAATATATTTTATAATATTTTATTAATAGTAAATACATTGAGGGAAAAATCAAATCAAATCTGATTTGCAATCAAAACGTATAACCATATACTCTAGCTCTTAAAATACAATAATATAGTATTGAATTAGGGTTAAGTTATCTAAGATCAGCTCTAGGTTTATATACTTTAAGGTAAACTACACCATTGCTATTTTAATAATACAAATAATGTAAAAATAACTAAAATAAAAAGATTATTATCATTATAAGAGAAATATAATAAAGAAATATAAAAGATTAATCCAATTAAAATATATAAAGCATAAGTAGTAACAACACTAGTGCTTAACTTACCAATACTATGACTTAAACCTAATAAAGCTTTTTCTAAACCATAAGGTCCTAATAATTCAACAGAACCTTTATCTAAACTTTTAGAAGTTTGACCACCTAATTTAAGAACACCTTCTACAATATATTTATTATAAAACAATTCTATATAAAATCTTTGATTAAAGAAACTAAAAATATTATAACCAAATCTAGAGAATTTAAAATTAATAAGTAAATTAGGGTAAAATTCAGAGAATAAAACAGAAATAACACTTAATGAGATAGTAAAGACAAAAGGTAATAATTTAAATAATGTAGGTACAGCAAATTCAGTATCTAACATAATTTCATGACTAGGATGAATAAATAAACTATTATCAGAGAAAAAACCAGTACCTAAACCTATAAAAATATCTTTAGTAAAATAACCAAAGAAAATAGAAAAGATAGCTAAAATAATTAAAGGAGTAGTTAAAAATAAGTCACCTTCATGAGCATGTTTATAATTAACTAAAGGACCATTAGGATTAGTTAAGAAAGTTAAATATAAAACTTTAGCAGAGTAAAGTGTAGTAAACATAGCACCTATAGTAGCTACAAAATAAACAATAGTACTAGATAAATAATATTGTCCATAAGCAGATTCAAGTATAAAATCTTTAGAATAGAATCCTGTCATAAAAGGAACAGCTACTAAACTTAAAGATGCTATTAACATTACTGAATATGTTAAAGGTAAGAATTCTCTTAAACCACCATATTTTCTGAAATCTTGATTATCAGCTACAGCATGAATAACAGAACCAGCACCTAAGAATAATAATGCTTTATAGAAAGCATGATTAACTAAATGGAATAAAGCTAAATTATAACTAGATAAACCTACAGCTATTACCATCATTCCTAATTGACTCATAGTTGAATAAGCTATAACTTTTTTAATATCTTGTTGGAATAAACCTATTAAAGAGCTAAATACTGTAGTTATAGCACCTAATCATAAACAAAGTACTAATACTGTAGAACTATATTCTATTAATGGTGAAGATCTCATTAATAAATAAACACCAGCAGTTACCATAGTAGCGGCGTGTATTAATGCAGATACAGGTGTAGGCCCTTCCATAGCTTGTGGTAATCAAATGTGAAGACCAACTTGTGAACTTTTAGCTGTAGCACCTATTAATAAACAAATACCTATAATAGTTATGATATTTTCATTATAATAAGGAGCTAATGCAAATACTGTACTATAATCTATATTACCAAAAGATCATAGTATAGCAAACATACCTACAGTTAATAAAGTATCCCCTACTCTATTAGTTAATAATGCTGATAAAGAACTTTGGTTTGCTGCTATTCTAGTAAATCAGAAATTTACTAATAAATATGAACAAACTCCAACACCTTCTCACAGGTTTTTAGCGCTTATATTTATAATTAATTAAAAATTTTTTTATTTGAGTTTATATTACATAGTTTCATGATTATATTTTTCAACTATATCTTTATGTTTTACTTTTTGTCTTAAAGGTATATATATTATTCATTGATTTCATTTGTTTTATTCTTTTATTGCGGAGCTGGCCTCAGCCTGCTACGCAAGCCCGAGGCTAGTTTTTTAACTAAAATATTTAAATAATACAGTTTCAATATATTATACTTCTTTTTTTTTATAAGATCTAATACCTATCTTAATAAAAGGAAGTAATCCATGATAACCTCTATTGCTATCTAATAATAAATATAAATGATTAAAATATTGTTATTATTCATAATAAGATAGCTCTAATCGTAATCTTGTGTTATGTGTAGATTTAATTATAACTAAACCCCTTCACCTAACATTAAAGCTTATTTTTGATAATATATATATTTTTTTTTTATTTGTATATTTATATTTATATTTATATTTATATTTACCATAATCAGTAGGCAGAGATAATTTTCTCTTTGATATATAATAAAAATACTAACTTTTTTTAATTTAATTATAATAAGACACTATCATTTTACTCTCATAAAATTTAGGACTATATCTTCATCCGTTGTTACTCTGGTATGAGATAATTAATAGGATGTACCACGTGTAGTCTCTGAAGGCTGAACTAATTAGTTCATTCCCTGCTGATTGTCCTAATAGGATATTCCAGCATATAGTGATATTGTAATTTATAAAATTTATTTATAAACGGCCGAGATATGTTGACCAACAAACATTATTAAATAATTATTACCTGTTACAAGTATAATCATCATAAATGTGAATAAACTTAAATAACTAAAGAACCTTTGATTGTGGGGATCATGACTCATATAACTTATAGAATATATATGTACTAAACTAGATACTATTAATACTGGTAATAACATTGATACTGTTAAAGAATCAAATCTAAAATTTCATAATACATATAATGATTCTACATCTAATCATCTTGCTATATTAATTGTTACCGGTATATTATTAAAACCTACTTCTAAGAAAGCTAATATAGCTAATATTGTTGTAGTTACTACTGAAACACATGTTATTAAATGTGCACCTGTTACTCCTACTTTTCTACCAAAAAAACCTGAAATAATTGATCCTAATAAAGGTAAAATTATTAATGTTAAATACATTATTTATATTGTATTGATATACTTCCTCTTAATCTATAATATGCTACTAATATACCTAAACCTATTGCAGATTCGGCTCCAGCTATAGTTATGATATATATTGCAAATGTTTGCCCTAAAATATCGTCAAAACTTAGTGAACTTATTAGTATTAAAAATGTTATTGATAATAACATAATTTCTATTGAAATTAACATTAATATTATATTTTTTCTATTTAAAACAAAACCTATAATTCCTATTAGAAATAAAAATATTGAAAAATTCATTATAACTTTTTTACATTTTTTTTTTGATTTATCTATACTATATCTCTTAAGCATGTATAAGATTTGAACTTATATTATTGTGGCCGTACTACAGTATTCTACCATTGAATTAACATGCCTTATATATATAAATTATTATCATAATTTATATATAACCCCCCCCCTTTAACAAGATATGTAAATTTATATTTATATATATATATACATATATAAACTTAATGTTAAAAAAGTTATTTGCTGAAGATTCTTCAACTTATTTAGGGGATTATCCTTCCATTTGTTCTCTTAATCATAATAAGAAATCTTTTATGGATACAGATTGTATAGCTATTGGCATTGAACTATGTAATATACCACATATTTCAGAACATTGTCCAAAAAAAGTTCCAGGACGATTTATGTATACAGAAGCTTGATTTAATCTTCCAGGGTATGCATCTGCTTTTATACCTAATGAGGGGCAAGCATATGAATGAATAACATCTGCTGCAGAGATAACAAATCTTGTGTGAGTTAATTCTGGTATAATTACTCTATTATCCACCTCTAACATTCTAAATTGACCCTCCTCTAAATCACTTTCTGGGACTATGTATGAATCAAATTCTATAAATTCATTTTCTTCATTAGTAAAATCAGGATATTGATAACTTCAATATCATTGGTGACCTTCTGCGTATACAACTAAAGATGGATCCATAACTTCATCCATTAAATAGAGTAATTTAAATGAAGGAAATGCTATTAATATTAAAATAAATGCTGGTGTTATTGTTCAAATTAACTCTATTAATGTTCCGTGATTCATATATTTATGAGCTATTGGTGATTTACTAGCTACAAAATTTCTTATTATAGTAATCATCATTCAAGTTACTGTAAATAATATTATTGCTAAATAAAACATGATGTTATTATGTAATTCTTCTATTCCTTCCATTTGAGGTGATGCACTATCTTGAAAAAATACTCCTCAAGGTGTAGGAGCATCCATTAAAATTTGTCCTTTAAGTATTGCTATATTCATATATATTGTTTATTTGTTTTCTTAATTCCGTTTAATCTAAAATGCTAATATTAATTACATTTATTTGTAATTATATTATACTTAATTCCTGGCTTATTCTTTAGTTATTCTTAATTATTTATTATATATTAATGAATAACCACTTCAAGATTTATAATTAAAATTATATACTTGTCTACTTTCAATTTTTAATGCATTTTTTCCTAATTCAAATGCAAAACCTAATGTTAATACTAGAAAAAATACTAACATTATTACTAAACCATATATCCCGTTTGTATATGCACTTACCACATACGGATATACTAATAGTATTTCTAAATCAAATAGTAGAAATAATAAGGCAAATATAAAGAAAGATATGCTAAATTGTGTTCTATTCTGTCCTAAAAAAGAATGAAAACCACATTCAAATGCACTATCTTTTTCTTGATATGGATTATGTGGTGAAAATATTAAATTTACTGCTAACAATATTATTGCTAATACAGGTATTAAAAATAAAATAAAAGTAGTTGTTGTCATGTTAAATTTTGTTTAGTTGTTTTGGTCTTTAGATTTAGGATCTTGATCCTTTATATCTTTAGATTTAGGATCTTGATCCTTTATATCTTTAGATTTAGGATCTTGATCCTTTATATCTTTAGATGATTGTTCTTCGTTAGTTATAGAGTCTTTTTCCATTAAGGTTTTATAAGACTCTTCTACTTCTTGTCATTCCAGATGGCGCTTTAATTCATTTAAACCTAAATGATATGATGCTATAGGATTTGGATCATTTCTCATATCTCTAGCTATTTGTATCTCAAGTTCAGAATATTCTCTAGATAGACTTGGTACTCATTCTTGAGTATTAGTTAAATTTGAATCTTCTTGTGTTGGATCATCACTAGGAGATAACCCAGCCAAGAATTCTTCTCTAAGATATCCTCTTGGTCTAGACTCAGACTCTTCAAAACGTTTATCAGCTGAACTTGAATCTTCTTGTTCTGAATCAAATCCATTTTTTGATTCAGTTGATGAAGACCCATATACAGCTTTATTTGATTCAGATTCAGAATTTGGACTTAATGATTCTTGTTCTGAATCAAATACATTTTTTGATTCAGTTGATGATGACCCATCTACAGCTTTATTTGATTCAGATTCAGAATCTGGACTTAATGATTCTGAATTCTGATGATTGTGATTCGATGAAATAATTTCATCACGAACATCTTTATCAGCTATTATATCAGTATTTATTGTTAATTTACTTGCATTTCCTTTACATAATAAGATCAAATTATCTAATTCCTCATAACCATCACATATTAATAAAATATATGTTAATATATTCATATCACAATAATAAGATAATATAAATAAAGGTAGCCGTATTATTAACAATTTTATTACTAATTTATATAAAAATTGCTTTAATATTTTGTTCATTTTTTCACAGGGGTTGATATATTTAAATTGTTAAAATTTAGATAGATAATAAGGGATTAACTTTTTTTTTTTTATTTTATCTAGATAATTTTACATCATCTTGCCATATTTTTATGTTATTAATTTATATAATGATTACTTTTCCTTAATCGTTTTTTTTTTTCCCCCATCCCTAACCCGAGGATACTTTATCCTCTAGATAATCATCTAAATGATTACTATACCTTTTATTTTTATACTTTGCCCACCCCAACCCGAGGATATTATCCTCATACCATATAAATATTCATCTTACTTTATTATTATTAAGCCTGTATAATTAAAAATTGTTTAATTAAGCTACATATAATAATAAAAATGCCATCATTAATGCAAATAATCCTGTTGCTTCCGCAAAAGCAAAACCTAATATTGCATATGAAAATAATTGTCCTCTTAATGCAGGGTTTCTTGCAACTCCTAAGATTAGGGCTCCAAATACTACACCTATTCCAATTCCTGCTCCTATTAAACCTGTAGTAGCCAAACCTGTACCTATTATTCTAGCTGATTGTAACATATAAATTTAAATTACTTTATAAATGTATATAACCTTATTGGGCAGTATCCGTTTCCAGTTTGTTTTTTTTATATTTAAGTTTAATTCTTAATTCTATATTATATTCTGCAACTAGCAGAGTTGCAAATTTTTTCATAGTTTAGAGTTCTGGCTAAGATTAAGGCTCCAAATACTACACCTATAGCCCTATACCTATTACTGCTCCTAAAATAGCATAAGACTAGCTAAATGATATAAGTAATCTCTTGCTATCTCTGGTTCAACATCTAAATTTAACCCTCCATATCTTACAGATTCCTTAAGCAAATGTCAAGTACTACCTTCAGCAGGATTAGCTGGATCAAAATGTAATTGGAAATAGTTTAACAACTTTTTTCCAAAATTAAAGAGATAAGCTGCTTTACTATCTACCATTACAGTTGGATTAGGATTATATATAGGATGGGCTATATAAGTATGAATTTGTTGCACTAATTGTTGATTATAATTATATAAACCATTACATAGCCGAATGTTATCTAAAACTTGTAACATTTCAGTATGTGCTTGTCTAGCTGTATCATCTAAGGGTAATCATAAATTCATCTTGGTGTAGACTGCGTTTTGGGTCGAATATGAACTTCCCGATGCAATATCGAACATCCTAACCGGCACCCTTATTGGTTCATCCTTTATATATATTGAGTGATTCATAAATATTTCATTTAAACGATAAAAAAGAAACTTTTGGCATTTTAAACATAAACCTATAGTAATCCCTAAAAGAATTAATGTTTTAAATTCCATAGCCTCTAGTGTTACTATATCCAAAACAGGATCTCTTAGAACAGGTACATTGGGCATAACTACATCATCTACTGCTTGTTGAAACATATTTTTTATTATTTTGGAAATGTATATAACCTTATTGGGCAGTATCCGTTTCCAGTTTGTTTTTTTTTATAATTAAGTTTAATTCTTAATTCTTATTAGTATCTGCAACTAGCAGAATATAGTATCTGCAACTAGCAGAATATAGTATCTGCAACTAGCAGAATATAGTATAGGGTAATGGACATATTACCCTATACCTTTATTGTCATTTCAAAACAAAAATGTTTTTATATATATTGAGTTCTATAGATAATCATAGAAATTAAAAAAAATAAATCCAAATTTGGTGAAAATTAATGTTAAAACACATTTATTTGATCTAAATTAACATTAACGGTTTATTTGTTATAAGGTATAAAGGTTGTTACCTATACCTTCTAGCCATCAACGCTTCATTTTTAATTTAATAAATTAAGTTGTTTTTATTTTGTATAATGCTACAAGTTAAAACAGTAAATGTGATAATTTCTTTAACATAAACTCTATATAAACAAGATAACTATAACCATTAAACTTATAAAATCTAAAGCTAAATAACCTTCAATAACTATAAAATACCCATATAAATCATCAACATCTCATCTCAGAAATAGTATGCGTTTTTATAGAGAGTTAATCATCATCTGATCATTCAGGTTGATCTCAATCATCTACTGAACTATCTGAATGACCTAAAGATGGTACACTATCAGAATCAGAAGGTTCTGATTCTGATTCAGGTTCAGAATCTAAAGCAGATCTTGATCCTAAATCTGGTCTTGATTGAGCTTCTGGTTCTGATTCAGGTTCAGATTCTAAAGTAGATCTTGATCCTAAATCTGGTCTTGATTGAGCTTCTGGTTCTGATTCAGGTTCAGATTCTAAAGTAGATCTTGATCCTAAATCTGGTCTTGATTGAGCTTCTGGTTCTGATTCAGAACTAGCAGAATTACCAGGATTAGATGATTCACCATAATTACCAGGATTCAATTTACGTCTAGTATTAGATGATTCACCCTCATCTTCATCTTCTTCTAATTTACGTTTAATATTATAAAAATAATCGCTAGCTTCACATAAAGTATAAATTAATGGATGAGCTAACAATAAATAATATATATATTGAATATAAATAAAAAGATCTTTTAACAAGTATGATGAAGATGATAATTTATAAATTACAAAAGAGAAATAATATTAATAAAATGTATTAATTCGTTAGGTGAAGCCATAAATAAAAGAATAAATAAAGTTAAAGTAGAGATAGTTATAGATAAAGAATTAGATAATGAAAAATTAGAAAAATAGATTTTATCTACTACTTTATCTTTTTGTATAACAAGAGCTGGTAATTTTAAAGCTTTTAATTTACTAAAGTATGTATAAGTATGAAGATCAAAGAACATAGTTTTTACTATAAATAAATAATAAACAGCACTAATAACACTAGTTAACACAGCTATGATAGTTAAAAAAATAAATCCTTCTTGTAAGGCAGCAGAGAATACCATAAGTTTAGCAAAGAATCCTATTAAAGGAGGTATTCCTGCAAATGAGAATAAAGTAATAGATAAACTTAAAGCTAAGATACTATTAATAAAGAAAAAACCTTTAAGTTGACTTATTAATTGTATAGGTGAATTATTTTTATCTATTAAATTATTATGATTAATATTATTATCTGTATAAGCATATAAACTATAACCTATAGCTACTATTAAAACAAAAGCATTTAAATTAGATAAACTGTATTGTATTAAATAAAATATAAAAGATTGAATAGATTCTATACTATTAATAGCTAAAGCTAATAACATAAAACCTAAATGAGAGATAGTACTATAAGCATATAATCTTTTTATTCTAAATTGAGTTAAACCTAATATAGTACCTATAATTAAAGATAATAAAGAACTAATTAATAAACTTATTGTTCAAGGATATTTAGTAGTAATATTAATACTATTAGTATTATGTACTAAATGTAATAATAATGTTAATATTGATATTTTTGCTATAATAGCTACAAAAGTTGTTACTATAGTAGGTATACTATCATATACATCAGGTGATCAAAAATGAAATGGTGCAGCTGATATTTTAAATAAGAATCCTACAGAAATTAATAATAAACAATAAGGTATATATGTTATTATTTCTAGCTCATTATCTATACCTGCTAAATTAATTATAGTATATAAACTATCTAAATTTGTAACACCTAAATTAGAATATATTAAACCTATACCTAATAAAATAAAACAAGAAGATAAACCACCTAATAAAAAGTAAGTTAAACTAGCTGAAGTTGATGATTCAGAATTTCTGTATATAGCACATAATAAGTATAACCCATAACTTTGTAATTCTATTGATAAAAAAATAGAAACTAAGTCACTACTTGATATTAATAATACACTACCTGTTATAATAAAAAATAACATTAATGTATACTCTAATATTAAATATTGTTCTCCTCTTTTTAATATAATATTAGATACCGTTATATTTTTACTTCACTTAAGTGAAGTAAATATTAATTTGTTTATACTAGCATATTTACTAGTTATTAGTTTTCTAGGATAAAATCCTGTCAAACTTAATATTAAAATACTAATTATAAATATTAAAATATCAAATGTTTGTGTTATAGAAGATATGTAAAATAATCCTCCAAATAGCCCAAACCCTTTACCTATATATGTTATAAATAAATTATTATAAGATAAATAGATACAATAAAATAATGCTATTATTCCAATTCTACTATATAGAATTGCAGTATCACGTCTAAAAGACAAAGCATTAGATAACAATATACTAAATATCGATGATAAAAGCATGTAAACTTCGTGTGCTATAAATTATTTTTGTTAAAGCTTATTTTAATAGATTAACCCTTATTATCTAAATGTGAATGTGATTTAGCAGTATTAGGTTCAATATCAGATTTAGATACCACCACCGTTGATTGAACACTAATTTCTTTATTATCTACATTCCGAGGTATGTCTATCTTATCACTTATTTCAGTTGTATTATTTTTTATACTAAAATTATTTTTATGACGAATCATTTCTCTGTTTTTTGAACCATAGATACATATATTATTTTTTATTATATTAAATTCTTCATAACTTATCAACATTAGTAATCCAAATAATCGCATAGAAGTTGGAGTAATCGTGTGTCTTATCCTAGCATCACCACCATTTAATACTATACCTTTACCTTTTTCTTCTTGTTGCATTAACTCCCCCATATCTAGGC
The DNA here is from genome assembly GCA_003719405.1 of Aspergillus incahuasiensis. Classification (NCBI taxonomy): domain Eukaryota; kingdom Fungi; phylum Ascomycota; class Eurotiomycetes; order Eurotiales; family Aspergillaceae; genus Aspergillus; species Aspergillus incahuasiensis. Next base: position 29,348 of record RHLP01000123.1, on the reverse strand, counting down.
TTTTACTATATATAGCCTGAGTTATATTACTTCACTTTAAACCAGTATCGAATATAAATAATGTTTCTAGATCTGGTTTTTCAGCTTTATCTGTACTATATATATATATAAAGGTAAATACCCTAAGGAAACAACAATAATTATTATACTTCTATTACAATCACAGTTATCGTATAGAACTTGATTAAACTCATGTTCACCTATAACTACAAACACAATACATAAATGAACTATATCTCATTTATTTAAGTTTTTACTTATATAGTTTAAATCTACTGTAAAATCAACATTATTATAAGCTAATTGATTTACATAAGTAAGTTGCTTAAAATAACCTTTAGCGAAAACAGTTATAAACACATCTTTAGGTATATGTACTTGCATATCATTATTATCAAAATATTGTGTCATCATTTTTTTTTTTTTTTTTTTTTTTACTTCACTTAATTATTTCTTAAAATTTATTTATCAGATTTTATTTTATAATCTAAAGATTAATAATTTAAGTAACTAATCATCTCCACCATCTAAATCATAGATAGAAGTTGGTTCACAATCCTGTATACTACGTGCATAATCTATAATACTCTCTTCCTTTACAACATTATTTGCTTGTTGTGGATTACCAACATTAGTAGCTGGTTGTTGATTATTTGCTTGTTGTGGATTACCAACATTAGTAGCTGGTTGTTGATTATCTACATTATTTGTAGACTGTTGACTAGCTACATTGGATGGAGACGGTGACTCATTATTTTGATACTCATCTCCCGCCATGTTACCTTCTAATTCACTCATTCTATTATTATAAGCGATATCAAGATTTCTATTATGCATTTCATACAACTCATCATGTAAAACAATACTTTTTTTTAGGTCAAGATGAGCTTCTCTTTTAGCATTAATATCATCAATACGATCTATTTCGTACATAGTTTCACGCTTTGAATTAATCCAATCTTTTGATCAATTAACTAGATACGTCTTACCCTTATTATAGTTATTAGTACATTCTTCACTACTATTAGCAATATTCACAATCGCTTCTAAACCTGAATTAGGTAAATTAGATTGATTATCATTATTAGAAGAATTAGATTGATTATCATTATTAGATTGATTAACATTAGTAGTTACATATTCCTGATTAGGTTGATTAACATTAGTAGTTAGATCTTCCTGATTATCAGTTGTACTATTAGAAGCTAAATTATTATCTAAAGGATCATCTAATCTAATTCTTTTATTTCCTTCAGGCTTACCTGAATAATACCTTATAATTACAAATGGAAATTTTTCCATCTTAAATTTATTTAAATTCAACATATTTTATATTTATTATTTTCTCTTTTAGCTCTCTTGCTATTTTTTATTAATGTAGGTTAAGGATTTATTATAATTATATCATAAATATAACTAATAATATAAGCCCTTAAGATGAATTGAACATCTATCAAAATATTAACAGTATTCCGCTCTACCGTTGAGCTATAAAGGCTTTTAGTCATTGACTTAGGCTACATATATACTAAGTATGTTGGTTTACCCCCCCTAAGTAAACACTAAACCAACATATATAAAAATAAACTTAGTATGTTTATAATTTAAACATCATAATATATGAATTTTAAATTATATAATATATTTTTATTATATTTTAATAGAAAATACATTGAGGAGCCCGGGGAAATCGAATCCCTTTATTTCAATTTGCAATCAAAACGTAGAACCATCTACTCAAGCTCCTTACCCCCACCCCTACCCGAGGATATTATCCTCATACCATATAAATATTCATCTTACTTTATTATTATTAAGCCTGTATAATTAAAAATTGTTTAATTAAGCTACATATAATAATAAAAATGCCATCATTAATGCAAATAATCCTGTTGTTTCCGCAAAAGCAAAACCTAATATTGCATATGAAAATAATTGTCCTCTTAATGCAGGGTTTCTTGCAACTCCTAAGATTAGGGCTCCAAATACTACACCTATTCCAATTCCTGCTCCTATTCCAATTCCTGCTCCTATAGCAGTAGCCCCATCCTATATACATAAAAGATCCATAGGGAAACATTCTAGTGTAGCTAATCGTAATAGAAAATCTTTTGCCAACTCTAAATTAACATCTGTAGAAGCTAACCCTCCTTGTCTTATAGATTCCTGCAACAATTCTCAAGTACTACCTTGAGCAGGATTAGCTGGATCAAAATGTAATTGTAAATAGTTAAACAACTCTTTTCCATGTCTAATTAGCTTAACTATATTTATTCCGTAGTATACTTCTTGTATAGGTGGATTAGGGTTAAAGATAGGATGGGCCATATGAGTATTAAATCCTTGCATACATCTAAAACAATGATCAAGTAGATTTCTACAATCGTGCATGTTATCCAAAGCTACTCACATTTGATTATATGTATACATTGCTGTATTATCCAAGGGGTATCATATATCCATCTTGGTCATATAATATGAATCTGCTCCGTCGAACATCCTAACCGGCACCTTTATTGGTGCATCCTTTATATATATAGAGTGATTCAAAAATATTTCTTGCATACGCATAAAAATATACGAATGGTATTTCTGATATACACATAAAGTAATCGCAATTAGAACAAACGATCCTGGATTTAAACGCACTGTATCATCTAACTCAATCGCATTCTCGATTAAAGGTACTCTAGCCATTACTTGTAAACCTACTGCTTGTTGAAACATATTTTTTATTATTTTGGAAATGTATATAACCTTATTGGGCAGTATCCGTTTCCAGTTTGTTTTTTTTATAATTAAGTTTAATTCTTAATTCTTATTAGTATCTGCAACTAGCAGAATATAGTATCTGCAACTAGCAGAATATAGTATCTGCAACTAGCAGAATATAGTATGGGGTAATGGACATATTACCCTATACCTTTATTGTCATTTCAAAACAAAAATGTTTTTATATATATTGAGTTCTATAGATAATCATAGAAATTAAAAAAAATAAATCCAAATTTGGTGAAAATTAATGTTAAAACACATTTATTTGATCTAAATTAACATTAACGGTTTATTTGTTATAAGGTATAAAGCTCTAGATAAACTATAAAAACATTATTAATAATTTTACATAAAAATTTAATAATTTATAAGTTACAATTATTCACCACAATCACCACCATCATCACTATAACCACTAGAATCTCTTGATGATGTTGCATTTTCTTTCTTTTTATTTTCACCATCACCACCAAATCATGATGGTAATATAGTTGCATTTTCATACTTTTTACTTTCAGCATTTCTATTTAAAACCATCTGCTCAGTAGAAGTTATATCTAAACCCAATTCTTTTTTCTTTTCAGCAACCCTTAGTGTTATTTCTCCTTCTACATTCATTAGTTTTAAATGACTCGTTTTATTTGTAACTAGAAAAGTTTTCTCATCATAACTTGTAAATATTTTATTCTCTTCCTCAATAAGAGCAATTTTAGTTTCCTCTATCTCTTGTTCAGTTTTACAAGCTTTTATTCTTGCTGCTATTACTTTAATATGTTCAAATGCTTTAGACTCCAGAGACGATTTAGGTACTCCAGATCATTCATCTTGTATACTAATAGCCTGATCATTTGTTCCCTTTAATGATTCATCTTGTTTACTAAAAAACTTATTATACCCTTTCTTAAATCATTTAGTTATACCAAAACTTATACCTAGTTTAATAAATTTACTAGAAGTATGAGAAAAAGATTGTAAAGGCAAGCTTGCAAAAGCATGAGGTTTAGGAGGACTAGTTAAACATCATTCTAATGAACTATTATTTCTAGTAAATAATACTTGGAATGTATCACTGAATAATTGAGGTGTTAATCAAGGATATCTTGAAACTGATTTACCCTCTGTTAATTGTTTGTATATAATTGTTAAAAAGTATCATGTCGCTACTACACTAATAATTGAACCTATACTACTTAATAAATTTCAACCATAAAAAGCATCAGGATAATCACTTATTCTTCTTGGCATTCCTTGTAGCAAATTTTTATCTTATATTTTATATTTATTGTTCCTACTATTTAAAGACTCATTGTTTCCTGTAATCCAATAGGAGATTAAAGAAATACGAACACTAAACTATAAGACTAGCAATATATAACAAATAAAAGATTATCGTCTAAAATTTTTAATTATATCTGCATATTTTGACACAACAGGAGTCAATTGTGTTTTATATTCTGGGTTAATATTAATTAATTTCTCTTCAGCTAAAATAGCTGAATGTATTAATTCTTCACTTTTATGTAGCCGGTCATGTATCAAGTTATCTATAACATTTATTCTCTTTAAAACTCGAGTAGCATCAGTAGGAGACATACCATTTGGTATTTGAACTGATTTTAAACCTTCTGAATCAGTTATTACATTAATACTATTGTTCGTAAGTGTTTCATAATGTTGGTCTATAAAAAGAGACAATTGCGGTAATATTGTATCTAACTGATTTAAAATCTCAACTATCTCCGTAGTAGATTGTAAAGGTAAACTTGCAAAAGCATGAGGTTTAGGAGGACTAGTTAAACATCATTCTAATGAACTATTATTTCTAGTAAATAATACTTGGAATGTATCACTGAATAATTGAGGTGTTAATCAAGGATATCTTGAAACTGATTTACCCTCTGTTAATTGTTTGTATATAATTGTTAAAAAGTATCATGTCGCTACTACACTAATAATTGAACCTATACTACTTAATAAATTTCAACCATAAAAAGCATCAGGATAATCACTTATTCTTCTTGGCATTCCTTGTAGCAAATGTATGAATTTATAATTGTGATTACAATAAAATGATAAAAAAAAAATAAAATTCTATTCTAGACCTAGAGATAAAAAATAGTAACAGTTTATATTAATTAAATTGTAATATTCAATGGTTTTATTTTCATTAGGGGGGTTGAGATCCATAATGACCATAAATACATAATCTGAATAATTAATATTAGCAAGATAATACTTTTTTGATACCTTTTAAAGACAAACACATTATAATAAAAAATAAAATAAAATATAATATAAAAATATCACATACTCTCATATGCAAATGGACTATATAATCAACTCATTGAGTTGCAACACGTATAGTCTCTGAGGGGTAAACTAATTAGTTCATTCCCTGCTGATAGTCCCCTATAAGGAAATTCCAGCATATAGTGCTGTACAAATATCATTACATAACGATATAGGGCCTACGATTGACCTAAGAAATGTTGAGGGAAGAATGTAACATTAACTCCAACAAATAAAATTCAGAAATGAACTTTAGCTGCAAAATAATCGTAAGATAAACCTAATAATTTAGGTATTCAAAAATATCATCCACTAAATAAAGCAAATACAGCTCCCATAGATAATACGTAATGGAAATGTGCAACTACGTAATAAGTATCGTGGAAAGCAACATCAAGAGAAGCGTTAGCTAAAACAACACCACTTAATCCTCCAATAGTGAATAATACTACAAATCCTAATGCAAATAACATAGGAGGTGTTAAATGTAATGATCCACCGTAACATGTAGCTAATCAACTGAATATTTTAATACCAGTAGGTACTGCAATAATTAAAGTAGCAGCTGTAAAATATGCTCTAGTATCCACATCTAAACCAACTGTATACATGTGGTGACTTCAAACTAAGAAACCTAACACACCTATAGACATCATGGCATAAACCATACCTAAATAACCAAATACATTTTTACCTGATCCAGCAGCAATAACAGTACTAATTATACCAAAACCAGGTATTATTAAAATATAAACCTCAGGGTGCCCGAAGAATCAGAAAAGATGTTGGAATAATATAGGGTCTCCACCTCCAGCTACTTCAAAGAATGATGTATTAAAGTTTCTATCTGTTAAAACCATAGTTATTCCTCCGGCTAATACAGGTAAAGATAATAATAATAACACAGCTGTTATTATTACTGCTCAACCAAATAAAGCTAATTTATGTAAACGTATTCCTGGTCCTCTCATATTTAATATTGTTGTTATGAAGTTCATAGCACCTAACATACTACTAATTCCACTTAAATGTAAACCAAATATAGCTAAATCAACACTAGGTCCACTGTGTGATTGTATACCTGATAAAGGAGGATATAAAGTTCATCCTGTACCTGCTCCATTTTCTATTGTAGCTGAAAATACAAATAATAATAAACTTGGTACTAACAATCAAAAACTAATATTATTTAATCTTGGAAAAGCCATATCCGGCCCACCTACTAATAATGGTAATAAAAAATTACCAAAACCTCCTATTAAAGCTGGCATTACCATAAAGAAAATCATCATAATAGCATGAGCTGTAATTATACTATTATATAATTGGTTGTCTGATATATATTGAACACCTGGCCCTGACAATTCTAATCTGATTAAAACAGAAAACGCTGTACCTAATAAACCTGAAAATAACGCAAACATTAAATATAATGTTCCTATATCTTTAGCATTTGATGATAAGTATCATCTTTCTTGTCATTCGGTCGGTTGTTTAAATGTTAATAACGTATTTTTATTCTTTCCTTTATTTTCTACTTTTGTAGAATAATTTTTACCATAATTGAGACCGAGACCGATCATTGATTTTTTTTTTTTCTTACTACTAGTAATATAGTCCACTAATTTGTACTATATTAATCTTAGAATTTATATTTATATGAATAATAAATAGTGTATAATATTTTTATTATTTAGGTAATGTGCAAGGTTATAACCTACTATATCCTTTCACATTACACCAGGGTGGATACCTAGAATTGAACTAGGATATACTATGCCACATACAGCTGTTCTACCTTTGAACTACACCCACCTATAGATTATTCCTATATAACCTTTATTAATAATTTAAATTAACATTACTTCGCGAGCGCGCTAACTGCGCGCACGCGAGGGGACTAGACTATAGTAACGTTACTTATTAAGATTTTGCTTAATCATCAAATAATTATAGTAATAAAATACAAATCTATAATATAAATTAACCGAACTACCTATATAACTTATATTATTTATATTATTAACTAACCTATCTATACCACTTTTATACTTATTTTTAATTTAAATTAACCTTATTTAATAAATAATATACATAAAAATATATAGGCTTAACTGTTTAATAATAAACAATTTAATTTATTACTTAAAAAGTATTTATTATATAAAACTATCATATCATATTAATATTAAACTAGTGTTTTAGTATCATTAAACTAGTCTAGTCTAGTCTAGTCTAGTCTAGTCTAGTGTAGTGTTTAAATGAAACTAAACACAATAATAAAAAAAAAGAAGTTAATTCCAATTAGCCAAAGGAGAAAATCGAATTCTCATTCTTAATTCATGAAATTATTGTTCTACCATTAAACTACTTTGGCTCTAGAGAAAAAAAAAAGTAATTAAATAGTCCCTTATAAAATTAGGGGAATAATAGAATAAAATAATAGTATATTATGTTGGGGCGACTCGAACACCCAATAGTAAATACCAAAAATTTATGACTTACCGATTAGTCGACAACATAAAAAAAAGTATGGGTAACAAGACTTGAACTTGTAAAGTTTAATCTATCCCGGTCTAAGCGGAACCTGTTTACCCTATTTCAGCATACCCATAAAACTATGCTCGAGATAAGACTTGAACTTACAACCTAATCAACTTCACTGACCCGCTCAACCAATTGAGCTTCTCAAGCAAAAATGGAGTTATCAGGACTCGATCCTGAAATAACGATATGCAAAATCGCCGTTTTACCAGTTAAACTATAACCCCTATCCGAGAAACGATTTGAACGTTTACGACTTGCGTCACTTAAACTTAAGCTAAGACTGTCTACCAATTCCAGCACTCGGATTATATAAGACTAAAATGACTTGAACATTTACTCAAACCATCATGAGTGGTTCGCTTTACCTATTAAGCTATAGCCTTTTAGCGGGTTTAGGAGTTGCACCTAAATATTATGGGCATGAGCCATATATGTTACTATTACATCAACCCGCTTATGTGTATGCGTAATCGTTATAAGAAATAGGTGACTTGAACACCTGACCTTTCGTGTGTAAAACGACGGCTCTACCAACTGAGCTAATTTCTTTCAACCCAAGGGAGGATTGAACTCCCGCACTAACAGTGAAAATGTTATGTCTTAACCAACTTGACCATTGGGTCTTAACCATAAAGTCTTAAAGCCCAGTACAAGTATCGCACTTGTTTATTCCGATTACAAAACGGATACATTACTTTTATGCTAACCAGGCTATTTAATTTTTTTTTATTAGATATATAAAATATTTAGTTCTTTTATTAATTAGTACTTTATGTCTAAAAATCTTAAGATTAGTACAACTAAAGCCTATAACATCTATAATTAATAAACGCATTAATTAATGATACTCGTAGTGTTCTACTACGTTTAAAAGTATCCTAAAGTAAGCTTCGCGCTTAAATGCTTTCAGCACTTATCTTTAACTGACGTAGCCTTCCTACCATGCCTATGTGAACAATTTACTTAAGTATAAGTAAATGATATAAAAATATATAACATAAACAATAGGTAAACCATGGGTCAATATACCCAACTCCTTTCGTACGAAGGGGCTATATTTATTCTACTTTAATTTCCTCTAGAAGATAGAAACCATACTGTCTCACGACGTATTAAACCCAGCTCATGTAGCTCTTTAATCGACGAACAGTCGAACCCTTCATGATTTTTGCATTCATGTGGATGAGCTAAGCCGACATCGAGGTGCCAAACCGCGCACTCAATTTGTACTCTCTTGCGCAAATTAGCCTGTTCAATTTTGTTATCATAAAAGTTTTCTTTTATTTCCACTTTTCTTAAAATGGTTCAGACTATTTCATCATCTTAATTAATTATTTTTAGGATTATATTAAATTATTAAACTCCACTTACTCAACCTTTAACACCAAAAGATCCTACACGTGATTTAGAATTTAATTTTGTATATTGTAAATTAGGTTTATCATTACCTCTTATTAAAGATGATGGTTGACCTAAAATAGATGAATATGTATTAACTAAATTACCTTTATATTTAAATTTATATTGTGATCTTGAAGCTGTATAACGTTTAGTTAATCTACCTGCTGCTTCTAATCTAACACCTGATACTCTTTTATATTTTATATTATTTAATATAACTTTTTTTAAATACTCAGAATTTTTTTTATTATATTGCATTAATTTATTTAATAAATTATTTGTTGTATCTACATTATTACTTATAAATAAATTTTCTAAGTTAAAATAATATTGTGATCTTTTATTTAAACTTACTTTTTCTATTTTTGCTTTATTTACTAAATCTTTTAAATATCTTAATAGCTCTCTTTTTTTTCTTAATTTTAATACTAATGGTTGTGTGTAGATATCACTATTAAAATATAAGTATTTTAAATTTATTATATTAAATTCTATATTTTTTTTATATATTATTTTTATTAAATCTATTAAACCTTGTAGATAAGAATTTTCAAATTTAGCTTTATTTATGTAAAGTAATTGTTTATGATACATATAAAATTTTAATCTTTTAATAGATTTTTTTATATAGGTTTTATAATAAATATTTTGTATTTTATTTACTTTTGTAGTATATTTAGGTAATACATTTGTTAATATTTTACTTTTTTTTTTTTGTTGACTTAATATACCTATTGCTATAGATTTTATTAATTGTAATTTTTTTATAAATATATCTTTTACAAATAAGCTTGTATATTTTTTTTTTAATTTAGCTAAATAATTTAGTTTTTGTTTATTATATACATATAATGTTATATTAATTTTATCATTAGTATGCTTAAATTCACCTTCACTAATAAAAATTTTATTTGTTGATAATTTTCTATATCTACGACGTAATCTTTTGTTTCTTAATTTAGATTCTATATCTAAATTATATGAATTAAAATAACCTTTAATTAATTTCATTACTAATCTGCTTGCTACTGGTATTAAACTTAAAGTATTTTTATTATAAACATAAATACTATTTTTTCAATCTCTTACAGCAGGTACAAAATTTTTATTATAAATACTTACATTTTCATCATATAATGTTTTTTTTTTATATGTATTTTTTATTTTAGATTTTATAATATTTAACATTTATATTTATTTATTTATATTAATATTAATATAATTTATTATATAATATTAAGCTTGATATATTACCAAGTCTATTTCATTATTATTATTATTATAATAATTATTATACATATTACTTCGCGCGCACGCGAGTAAACTAAATAATTAATTAAGATGTTGGGCATGATTAAAGGATTATTGTTAGCAATACTCACCTTTTAGTCGTTGAACGTTCTTATATTTAGAAAAGTAATCTTTAACTTCGCGCGCCCGCAGTTTGCGTGCTCGCGTGTAAACTACTATTTCATTGCTAATAATAAGTTTCGCTTCAAATACACTTATAAACATAAGTTCTTTTTGAAATTTACCCAATATATTTCCAATATATTATATATTGGAGGACTTACAGTTAAAAATCCCTAGCGTAACTTTTTCTATAATCCAAGACCTTTCCTTAATGCATCTTGTGATCATATGCCCCGCTTACGCGACTGATAGACTTGTAGGTCAAACAGTAAAGCAAGATTTAGCCATTAAACTTTTAAAGTATAATTAATCATCATATTAACTAAGATAATATACAAAATTAATATGACAAAAAACTTTTATATATTAAAGTTTTAAATACATCTATTAACCATATAGTTAAAATCTTACTTAAATAAAAATAAATATTAAACTTAATTTTACAATAACTGTATATTTATAATTATAAATATAACAAATTAAAATATTTGTAATATATTTACAAATTTACATTATGAACTTTGGATATACCCAGGTACTTTTTGTGGGATCTGTGCCCCGCATAAACTGCCTTCCAATCTTAAAAAGTATATAACAAGGATACGTATAAAGGTGTTTCATTGTTATCTAGCAACTACCTTATACTCTCGAAAACATCCTAAAAAAAAAATAATTTTTTTTTTTTAACTTTAGCAACTGGTAACAGTAAAGCTGCATAGGGTCTTCTCGTCTATCTAGAGGTAAACAGTATCTGCACTGCTATTCCAATTTCACTGAGACAATCATCGAGACAGCTGTTGTATCGTTATGTCATTCATGCAGGACCGCATTTAACGGCCAAGGTATTTCGCTACCTTAGGACCCTCATAGATAAGGCCGCCATTTATCGGGGTATCCTTCAAAACCTTAGTTATATACCAAGGTAGATTCGTTACCCTACCGACATTGGGCAGACATCACACTCAATACTTTGATATTTTATCTTTGCAGAGTGCTGTGTTTTTATTAAACAGTCGTACAACATTATTTTATGTTTCCTCTTATTATATATTTAATTTTATCATCTCCATATATTCTATAATACAATACTTGATTTTATTCAAATTTTGTATTTAGTTATATATTTACTTGTTAAATACTATAATAATGGCCCTCCTTATCCCGAAGTTACGGTAGTCAATTTGCCGAGTTCCTTAATGATTGTTCTCTCAAACGCCTTTGTATTCTCTACTTGCTTACTTGTGATAGTTTCTAGGTACGGTATATATATAACCTATTAGATATATATATTATAGTGTACGTTTTTTTTGTAAAATATATATATAACGTATTAGATATATATTTTACTATAATTTTATTATATTTTTATTATAAAAAATATAATTATATTTTAATATATAAAAAAAAAATATATTTTAATATAAAAAAAATTATACTTATACTAATATAACCTTGAAAACTTTTACAAGTTATTATAAAACTAGTCTCCGCAGTGGTAATATTTTTAGATATTTACCGGGTCTCCGTTGTGGTAATATTTTTAGATATTACCCGGATATCCGCAGTGATAATAACTTAGAAGATATTTCCCCCTGCGGGCTATAAATATAATATATATATAATTAGTAAAAAATTTTCCAGAACCTTTATTACTTTTTAAAGGTTTTATTTTTTACTAATATTAACTAGTTATACTATTAATAGCTAATTAATATTTAGTTCATATATAAATATCATCAAAATTACCATTTGATTAATATATTTAGATACCGAAAATTTAATACAATACCATAAGCTTAAGGCGAGGCTATTCCTTTTTCGTTACTCATGTCAGCATTATCTCTTGGATTATATTGATAAATTATTTTTATTTTATTTAATTATTAATTATTTTATTTAATTATTAATTATTTATTCTTATTATATCTTAGAAGTAATAATAAATAATATTTATCCAATGTTCCGCTACCCCACATATACAATATATATTAATTAATATATATTATTATTATAATATGTGTACAAGGTTTTGGTATATTGTTTAGATCCGTTAAATTTTTGGTGTTTATTACTAAAATTTAATCAGTGCTCTGTTACGAGGTCTTCAAAAAATGGCCGCTTCTAAGCCTATTTCCTGATTGTATTAATAATAAACATCCTTAATTTCACTCAACAATAATTTTGGAACCTTAACTCTTGTTCTGGGCTGTTTCCCTTTTGACATACAACCTTATCGCACTATGTCCGATTATTCAACATTCATCTTTGCCATTCCGAGTGCAAATACTCTCCAGTAAAGTCACTACAACCCCCCGATGTTGATAAAATCAATTGATATTATCCGAGATCACAGTTCTGTACCTGCTAAGATGTTAATTAAATTACCTACTCATATAGGTTTCGCGGAAAACCAGCTATACTAGTCAGTTTTGTCTTTCACTAACTTACCACAATTCTTCGGATATCTATACAACGATAACCCGTTCGGGCTTTTATAACCCTGACCATGGTAAGATCACTAGCCTTCGGGTCTAATTTTAGATACTAATTCATTTTTTCATAATTGGTTTATCTAAGATAGATAACTCCTTTATTATTTATATTTTTTTAGTAATTTGCATTCGCAGTTATTACTTATAATTTTATTACGAGTTACCTTTACTTGCATCTAAAATTAACTTGCTGACCCATTATGCAAAAGGTACGCTCTTATTTTTTATTTAAATTTTATTTGAGCTGCTTATAAAACTACTATTTCAAATTTTACCTCACGGTACTATTCACTATCGCTTATATATTATATTTAGCCTTAGAGGAAGGTTCCCCTTTATTCAAACAGATTTTTATCCATTTTACTTTAACAAGTTTTGTTATAGGCTTTTATTATTTAGTTTACACTATAATATTAATCTCGTTTGATTTCTTTTCCTAAAGTTACTAAGATATTTCAATTCACTTCGTTTATTATTTGATTTTTCTTAGAATCCTAGTTTTACCTAGCCTTAATTTCTTTAATATATAGCTAATTATCCTTAATAGTTTCTTTTTATACTTGCCTTGATTTATCAAGTTTGATATAATACATATCACCTTTATTGATGTGATATTTTTTTTCTTTTTTTTACCCTCAGGTTATTATGATTCGAACATAACAATTTCTTGACCCAAACAAGACGCCTAACCACCTGGCTCTAACCTGTATTCTTTGGGATTTTTCTTTTTTTCAGGTTATTATGATTCGAACATAACAATTTCTTGACCCAAACAAGACGCCTAACCACCTGGCTCTAACCTGTTAGCTTATATTTATATTTATTTAATATATAATATTTATATAAATATAATCAGAGAGTATATGATTCGAACATATGCAAGTTTTTACCTAAACTAGACTCAAGCTAGTCGCCTTATCCACTCAGCCAACTCTCTTTTTAATTAATTTATATTATTAGTATTTTGATTCTTCAGTGACTCGAACACTGAACATATCCTTATCAAGAACACACTTTACCGGTTAAGTTAAAGAACCTACAATTCGCAGTTTTTTTTTATATCTATTGATATTTTAATTTATTTCCTTTCTACGCCACCTGGGGACTATAATCAAGAGTACTTAGATTTGAACTAAGAAATATAAGGTTGAAGCTTACAGTTTTACCTATTAAACTATACTCTTTCGGAAAAGAGATGATTCGAACATCTATGTGTTAATACACAATATTTAGCAAATATCTTACCCTACCCATGGAAACTTTTCCTTAATTAGTCCCCTCGCGTGCGCGCTAACTGCACGCGCGCGAAGTTGATTATCTTTATAATTAATCCGTTTCGTTTTATTCGCTCGAGTTAGACCGGACTTGAACCGGCATAAACTTCCTTGACAAAAAAGCGCTTTACCTATTAAACTACTAACCCCTTTACGGCTAGTCGAATTCGAATCGACACATCTTAGGTGGTAACTAAGTAGTCTACCATTAAATTATAGCCGCTTTTAACCTTCCTCCCTCCACGCTCGCGTGCTAACTGCACGCGCGCGTAATTTACATTGATATTTCTTAAACTGTATATAATAATATTATATTATGACTAGTCGAATTCGAATCGACACATTTCGTTTGGAAGACGAATAGTCTACCATTAACTTATAGTCATTATTTATATAAGACTTATAGGATTCGAACCTATAGTAGAATGATTAAAAGTCATATGTTTTACCATTAAACTAAAGTCTCATAGATTAAATACGCGCGGGGACTATTTAATATATAGATATAACTAATACTAGTGAGATTTTTTAATTTAATAACCTCAGTAATATACAGATATATATAAGAATAATCATACAACATCAACAAAATGTCAGTATAAGATTCCTGATTCATATCCTAAATGATGATGATCAGTTAAATGGTAAGCAGCTAAACGTCATAAACCTACTGCTAAAAATGCTGTTCCTATTATAACGTGTAAACCGTGGAAACCAGTTCCAAAATAGAAACATGAACCATATACACTATCAGATATTGTGAATGATGATACTGAGTATTCTACTCCTTGGAAGAATGTGAATACTATTGCTAGTAGAATTGTTATTACTGTTCCATATAAAGCTCCTTTTCTATTACCTTGTATTAATGAATGATGTGCATATGTAATAGTAACACCTGATGATAATAATATTATTGTGTTTAATAATGGCAATTCAAAAGGATTAATACCTTGTATACCTAATGGTGGTCATTGTGCACCTAATTCTACACTAGGTGAGATAGCACTATGGAAAAATGCTCAGAATATAGCTAAAAAAAAGAATACTTCTGATATAATAAATAAACCTACTCCTAAGTTTAATCCTTTTTGTACTGCATTAGTATGATTTCCTAAATATGTTCCTTCTGATATCACATCTCTAAATCATAAACCCATTACATACATTACATTAAATACTGCTACTGGTATTAAATATTGGAATCCTTGGAAACCATGCATAAATAATACTGTAGCTGTTGTAAGTATAAATAATGAAATACTAGTAAATAATGGTCAAGGTGATGGTGATACTAAGTGGAATGGATGGTTTTGAAAATTTCTTTTAGATTGATATATCACTTTATTTTTAATATAATTTTACAAGTTTACATTGTTTTACTTTTGTTTTATTGTTATCACTATCGCACCTACCATTCCTAATAATAATATTACTGAACTTATTATTAATCATATTGAATAATTAGTATACATTATGTTACCTATTCCTGATATTTGTGTAAACTCTACTAATGTATTATCTCAACCTTTACTACTTACGTATCCTATTTCTTGATTTATACCTACTATACTTGATTGATTACTTATATCTAGATTATATATACCTGTTAATCTATTTGATAATGATGATATTATTGTTTTATCTGTTAAATTACAAGGTAATACTTGTCCTATTATATAATAAAATAGTAATACTGTTAATACTGCTAATGGTATATCATTATTTGTTTCACTTAATAGTTCAGATATTCTAATGTTTATTAACATTAATATAAATAGAAATAATATTGATACTGCACCTACATATACTAATATATATGATAAACCTAAATAATTTATACCTGCTAATATTAATATTCCTGCTATATTTACAAATAAACCTATTAAAAATAGTACTGATACTACAGGATTTCTACTTATTATTGTAAATACTCCAAATGTTATTGAGATTATATAAAAAATATCTAAAAATTCTACTTTGAATCCATTAGTTATATAATCATTTATTAATAAAATCTCTAATAATTCATTAGAGATATAATCGTTATAAAATATATTATTCATTATAATTTTTAATTAATTAATCTTTCATTATTATATTTAATATCTAAATAGTTTATTTATAGTGTTATTTGATATATAAATCTTCATTCCTTTATTTTTAGTCATTTAGTGCTATTAATAAGCTGATAAATTTTAGTAAACTAAGGTATTGAATCTTTATAGACTTTTAGTTATTAGGAAGAAAAGGAATCGAACCTTCGACGGCTCATAGCCATTGAGTTTACAGCTCAACCCGTAAACCAACATACGGACCCTTCCTTAAAATTTTATCTTTTCCTGGATTTGAACCAGATTGAAATAAATTTTTTCAATTTACCTTTTTTTTAAGATTTTACCTATACATATAGTTCCATCTTTTAGCCTAGGATTACTAGGTTAACTAAAATCTGGTATATATATAAGCACTTTTTTTTTTGTTAAGTGGTTAATTCATCCCGTGCAATTTCCATTACACGAACCATATTTCGACTTAACACCAATCAAAGTCATGCATGCGAAAATTTAACTTATAAATTTATATAACTGATTATATATATTATAATTATAAGCAAATCAAACTTCTTGCACATACTCCTTTCAGCGCCTGACGAGTGGTTAGTACCCAGCTGATTTTTCATTCACCGTGACGATGGTGATTCACGATTACTAGTAATTCCTTATTCATGTAGTCGAGTTACAGACTACAATCCATATTATATCCATTTTTGGGGGATTAGCTCAATTTCACAAAATCGCATCCCTTTGTAAAGGCATATGTGGCACGTCTATAGCCCACAGTATTAAGGCCATGATGACTTGTCTTAATCCCTATTATCTAACCAGTATATTGGCGATCAACTTTATAAATACAAATAAAGTGAGGGTTTTCGTTAATTAAAGGACTTAACCAGATCTCACGACATTAACTAAAAACAGCCGTGCAGCGCTTGTAATTCTTATTCAAACTGTGGTAAGGTTTTTCGCGGATCATCGAATTAAATAACATACTTCACTACTGGTCTCAGAAACGGTCTAATGATTTCAGTTTATATGTTGCCATATTACTCTTGAGGTGGAATGCTTACACTTTCATTTATAGACTAAATTAATATTTCACTAATTTATAGCTAGTCTAGATGCTATATTTAATATATTTTATATAAATATATCGCCATCTAGACCTTATCTAGTCTATGACATTCATCATTGTCTGCTTGGACTACTAGGGTATCTAATCCTTCTTGCTACCCAAGCCTTCGTCCCTCAACGTCAGTTTTTACATAGAAGGATGCCTTCGCCGTTACCAGTCTCTCTAGTATTTCCGTATTATATCACTACTCCAGAAATTCTTCCTTCTTCCATAAAACTCTAGTAAATAAGTACTCATTTAGAGTTTAATTTACCGTCTAGGTACCCTTTAAACCTAATAAAGATGATTAACACTAGTCTTCTACGTATTACCGCGACTGCTGGCACGTAGTTTGGTCAAGACTTATAAATAGAAAATTGTCATTATCATTATTCTATTTAGAATTTTATACGACTTAATCGTGATTGTCATTAATTTTAATAATACATTTTCATTCTTCCAAGTTACTGGTTCAGCCTTTCGGCCATTGACCAATATTCCTCACTGCTGTACTAAAACGCATTGGGGTTTTTTCAGACCCAATGTGGTCGATCGACCTCTCAGTCACGACTACGGATTTAGCTAGTAAAGTCATTACCTTTTCTACTACTCACCGTGATAATAATTAACATCTTAAAGCGGACCTTTGTTTTTCCTTTTTTTTTATAAGGGATTTACCCCCTTACTTTAAGGTAGCCAAATTATCTTTTACTCACCTGTACACCACTACTACTTAGTTTAATTACTAATTAGTCGTTCGATTAGCATGTGTCAAGTACTTGGACAGCGTTCAATCAGAGCCATCATCAAACTCAAAATTTTTCATAGTATAGGGTTATGGACATATTACCCTATACCTTTATTGTCAAAAACAATCCTTTTTTTTTCTTTTTTTTTATCTTGTTTTTTTTTAATCTTAGCTGCATGATTATTTTTTTTTACATTTTTTTTTTTATAGTAGATAAGTTCTACTCCTAAAACTAATATAAAGATACAATTAAGCCGGTTTCTGTTAAAAATATTTTTATAATTCTAAATTAATACTAAATATAGGGGGAGTGTTCGCTATTATATAAAAACGTTATTTTAACATTTTTAATAATTTTTAGTTTCTGTTAAATTCCTTATTTTTTAATAAAGCTTATTTAATAAGCATATATACTTAATTAGTGTCGGACTTTCCTTTTCATAAATTTTTTATATCTTTACCTTAGATTTTTCATATTATTTATATTTCATGCATTTAGTAATACTAAACCTAATAAGAAAAATAATATTCCACTAGTTATTATACTATATGTAAATCTACTTAATTTTGATTGTTACCTGAGTCACTGATTATAGATTTTATCTACAAGTTTTTAGCTTCTTTTTCTGCTTGTTCAGCTTTAATTATTTCAGCTTGTTCACCTTTTCTAATTTTTTATGCTTGTTCACCTTTTCTAATTTTTTATGCTTGTTCACCTTCTATCTTTTCTTCTAATGCCTTTAGATGCTCACTGTGTACAGCCTTACCATTTTAATTTCATGAAATGCACAATAAAATTAAATTCTTTTATAGCCATATATCTAGCTTAACTCTCAAGTTTTTCTCTTATTTTTTTTAATGATGATATACTCATCTTTTTTACTAAGGTTCTTTTATATTCTATTTCACCCTATATCTTTACTTTTTTTTCTAAGTCTTTTTTATCAGATGGAATAGTTTTATCTTTAATTGTTTCTCTTGTTCTTCCATCCATGTTAAGGTTTTAGATATATATCCCCTTATATGCTACCTTTTTTTCGACCAATACAGTTACTTGTCAGTTGTTTTTCAGTAAAGTCATACTGTATCACCTCATAGTCTTAGAACAAAACTTACTACTAGGTTGTCTTTCAGTATAATCATACTGTATCACCTCATAGTCTTAGAACAGTATCTAAATACTTACTACTAGGTTGTCTTTTAGAGTGTAATACTGTATTACCTCTTTGTTGTTTTCCAGATAGTATTATCTATTGGTTGTTTTAGTAATCAGAAGGAATTACTAATTATTTCTGTTAATTTCTCAAGACCTTATATTAAGATTATATCTTTTGTTAACTCAAGGATTAATTTAGATAATAATACAACGATTTCATTAAAATCTTCATTATTACATAATTTATAACATCTATAGATAATAAGCCCTATACTTAAAGTAAGCAACAAAGGTTTAGCCCTGCTTAGAAATAAGTGTAATTTATCTATGAATCTAATATATCACTTTTTTGCTTTTTCCTCAAAATTTGCATTTTTCGTTGTTTTTTTCGTTGTTTTTATAATTAATGTAAATCCAAACCATCTTTAATGTAAGAACAAGTTAATACTACAAAAACTTGAGCTTGAATAAATGCGATAGCTAACTCTAATCCAGAAAAAGCAATAATAAATGCTAAAGGTATTAAACCTAAAAAGAAAAATAATATTCCACTAGTCATTATATTATATGTAAATCCACTTAATATAGATAAAAGCATGTGACCTGATAATATGTTTGCTGCTAATCTTAATCCTAAAGATACATTTCTAGATAAATAAGAAATAAATTCGATTAAAACTAATAATGGTAATAATCCTAAAGGACAACCTGAAGGTACAAATAATGAAAAGAATTTTAATCCATGTCTTTGTAATCCTAAAAATGTTGCACCTAATACTATAGTAAAACTCATTGAAAATGTTAAAATAAAATGAGATGTTGATGCAAAACTATATGGAACCATTCCTATTAGATTATTTACTAATATAAATATAAATAATGCATATATAAAAGGAAAATATAATTGCCCTTTTGTTGGATTTAGTTGATTAATTACTATACTATGTACTGTTGCATATATAGCTTCTTGGCTTATTGATCAATTGTTTGGTATTATTTTATTATTTGTAGCTAATAAGTGATAAGCTAATGTTATTAATAAACCTATGGATAGGTATAATCCTATATTTGTTATAGATATATGTATATTACCTAATACATTTGCATTTAAAGAGAATAAATCTCTTATTTCAAATTGGTCTAATGGACTTAATATAAAATCAATTTGATACACTTTCATTAAATTTTTTTTTAATATATTTAAATTGTTAAAATTTTTTATGTAATATTTATATACGTATATTTATAAGGATTTGTTAAATTTTTTATTAAATTAGTTGCAAATATTATAAGTATTATAACTGATTTATTAAATTCAATATATAACTATATAAATAATTGCTGCGTTAATTTTTTAATATCTTTATTCATTTTCTGTATCTTATAATTCTTTAAATCTTTTTTTATATTGTTTAAGACGTTTACCTAAAGCACTACTTGTTCATCCCATACTACTAGGTAGTTGTAGTTATTAACTAGGCATTAGTTGTTTTTTTTACATATCAAAAATTTATCTATAATCCTTATATAAAGATTAAGATTTAAGGACTTGACTTTATGGTCTGATATCCTTAATAGCTATAATCTCATAACTTTGTTTGTTTCATAACTAATTTATATAACAAATCCTAAATATATCGCAATAAATATTATACTTGCAATTTAACTAACTTTATAATTTAGCATATTATATATTAATACTGTTAATAGTATTAAGACTAAAAGTAGAAATTCTACTTTATCTAAAACACCCCTATGTAGCATTTTTTATATAATTAATTAATTTAAATTGTTAAATTGCTGAGCTTATATAATAAACACAAGTTTTATTTTGTTTATTATTATAATTTACTTATATATATACGTGATATATATATACGTAATATTCTTGGTAAAATATATTTACTAAATGCATATATTAACACTGTTAATACTAAAAATGCAAATACTACTTGATTTACAAAAAAGAATGGTACTAGTTGTGGCATATTTTATATTTATAATTTTCTCTTTTAGCTCTCTTGCTATTTTTTATTAATGTAGGTTAAGGATATATTATAATTATATCATAAATATAACTTATAATATAAGCCCTTAAGATGAATTGAACATCTATCAAAATATTAATAGTATTCCGCTCTACCGTTGAGCTATAAAGGCTTTTAGTCATTGACTTAGGCTTTTATTATCACCATTACTTGATTACAAGGATTTTATAAGTTTATCCATTGCATCTAGATGATCCCTTTTAGGTATAGGTAAAACTGGTTAACTTTCTTGATAAACATTTCATAATTTATACTTAGCTTTTTAACTAATCTTATTATTTTCATAATAAATAAATCCATTTCATTTTAAAGTTCCTTAACACTACTTTTTTTTTTAGTTAGATTCAATTTAATTTAAAGATATTGCTCCAATAAGTTCAATTTTTCTTGCTTAGCTTCATAAGTATTTGGTATCTTTTTATCTGCATACCCGAGATCTTTTAGTAAACTTCCTGAGTTTATAAATGTTTTCTCTAAACTACATAGATCATCTAATGCTGTTTCACGATCTCTATAAACGAGTACCATCTTGAGTATTGGGGGCTTCAGCTGAAGAACCTTCTGAAGTGATTGGTCCTAGAACAGTATCTAAATACTTACCTCTAGGTTGTCTTTTAGAGTATAATACAGTATCACCTGTATAACCCTTTTGTCCACCATTACACCTAGCCAATTACCCTTTTCCTGATAGGCAGACCTGCTATTATCAGACATGTAATGAGATGTAAAGCGCAAGGGGGCGATACTTTACACACATTACCAAGCTATATCCTCCCTTATTTCCTATAAAGAAACGAAGAATATAATTTAGCTATGAATTTAGCTATTACTCTTAAAATAATTATATAAGCCTTTAAGATGAATTGAACATCTATAAAAATATTAACAGTATTCCGCTCTACCATTGAGCTATAAAGGCTTTTAGTTTATAAATATAATTCTTATCTAAGACTCGAACTTAGATCAAAATATTAGAAGTATTTTGCTCTACCAATTGAGCTAATAAGAATATAAGTAATATATATATTACTTATATATTACTTATACATATATATTATTATTTAATTAATATTATATATTAAATAAGAAACTGAATAATGTAATCCATCTAAAATTGGAGCTGGATATATACCAAATAATACAGTTAATATAACGAAAACTAATAACATTATAAATTCTCTTCTAGTTACATCACCTATATTTTCTATAAAATAGATAGAATAAGAACCACCAAAAACTATTCTGTTATACA
Source organism: Aspergillus incahuasiensis (assembly GCA_003719405.1). Lineage (NCBI taxonomy): Eukaryota > Fungi > Ascomycota > Eurotiomycetes > Eurotiales > Aspergillaceae > Aspergillus > Aspergillus incahuasiensis. The sequence continues at coordinate 6,779 of RHLP01000123.1, read as the reverse complement.
TAAATATAGTATAAGCAGCAGAGAAAACTATAGAAGAACTAGCTAAAACACCTAAAATAGGCATTCTTTCAAATACTCCATATAATGACATGAACTCACCTAAGAAATTTAAAGTTAAAGGAGTACCACTATTACCTAATGCTAATATGAAAAATAACACAGAGAAAATAGGCATAATTTGAGCCATACCTCTATAATAAGTTATTAATCTAGTAGATGATCTATCGTATAAGATACCTCCAGCACAAATAAATAAACCTGAAGAAACAAAACCGTGAGCTAAACCTAAAGCAATTGAACCTTCAATACCTTGAATAGTATTACTAAATGCACCAATTAAATAAACAGCAGCATGAGATACAGAAGAATAAGCAATAAGTTCTTTAATATCTATAGTTCTTAATGTACTAAAACTAGCATATAATATAGTTATTACACCTATAACATAAATAATATAAGTATAATTTAAAGAAGCTTTAGGTAATAAAGGTAAAATTAATCTAAATATACCATATAAACTTAATTTTAAAACTATACCAGCTAAAATAATACTACCAGATAAAGGAGATTCAACGTGAGCTTTTAATAATCAAGTATTTAAAAATATTACTGGTGTTTTTACAGCAAAAGCTATAAATATACCATAAAATAAAAATAATTGAGTTATATAATTAAAGTTTGCTTTTGATAATGCATCAAAATCTGATGTACCCATTATAGATGTCATAGCTATTATAGATAATAACATAAATAATGATCCTAATAAAGTATATAAAAATAAATAAAAACTAGCTCTTACTTTATTGCTAGAACCAAATAATCCTATTAATAAAAATAATGGAGGTAATATACTCTCAAAAAATATATAAAATAATAATACATCTAATACTAAAAACACTGCTAATAATAATGTTTCTAATAATAACATTATTACTATAAATGATAATACATTTTTAGATTCTATTGAATTTCAATTAGATAATATTGCTATAGGCATTATTATTGTTGTTAATAACACAAAATATATTGATAAACCATCTACTCCTAAGTAGATATCAAAATAATTAATTTCATAATGTTCTTCTATAAATTGGTATTGTTTACTACTAAAATCAAATAGCATAAACATTACCAATGAGATAATTAAATTTATTATAGTTGTTACTAAAGCTATTAATTTTATTTTTATATTATTTATTGTTGTTAAGCCATAATTAGCTTCTATTGTTACTAAACCTATACCTATTAAAGGTGTTAATAATAATAATAAAGACATATATATTGTATATATATATAATTTTAATAATTTATTTACTATTTATAAAATATATATATTACATTATGAAATGTAATATATCTTTTATTTTTTCTACTTATTGTATGCCAATTAAGTTTAGTATAAGTAATAATTAGTATTAATTAACTTAATACTTCTAATATATAAATAAACATTATATCCTATACCTTTATTTATAGCACAAAAATAAAAAAATATACAATTTTTTAAACTGTTATAAATAGTAAAATTTTTTTCTATAATAATGAAATGTTAGTTGGTATTATACCTAGACCATAGACAATACAAGGTATTAATACAACATATGCTATAATTATAGGTAATAAAACAGTTCAACATACAGACATTAATTGATCAAAACGTATTCTAGGGAAAGAAGCTCTAACTCATATGAATACAAAGATTAAAAAGGCTGTTTTTAATGCTAAATTAATAGGAGATGAAGAGATATGTACAAAGATATCAAATAAAATAGTATTATTAGTATCGACAAATAAATTTAAGATATTAACAAAAAAATCTAAAGGTATAATACTTAAATAACCACCTAAAAATAAGATACTATTTAAAATACAAATTAAAACAATACTAGCATATTCAGCTAAGAAAAAGAATACAAATATACTAGCTGAATGTTCTGTCATGAAACCACTTACAAGTTCTGATTCCTATTATATTATTATTAATAATCATGTAACTTCAATTTTTGATAAATATTATTCTTGAATTACTTTAAAACGATATTTACCTAGATAAATAAGACCTTTATTCTAGTATTTACCTACTGTTACCCTTGATATATTTAAATGTTTAGCTAATACCACATAATTATTATTATTAAACTTAAAAATTAAATTATCATCTAGATCATATAGACCTATAGCTGAAGAATGTTTACTCCTTTACTTCGCGCGCGTGCAGTTAGCGCGAGTGGACTAACTTATAAGAGTTTTAGTTTCTTCACAGTGTGTCTTACGAGACACTGGATTTAATTCACCGGGTTTACTAAAGAGCTTATTTAGTTTGGTTTTTACCAAACAAAAATCTACCATTTTTTTTCTTGCTTGTTCAGTATGTTTATATCCTAACATACTTGTGGCTAAAATTATATAAAGTATTGAATTTAAATTTACTTATATAATCTAACACCTAATCAGTTAAAGCTTTATTACTGATAACTTTGCTTTTATATGTAATATATACATATATACATAAATTTAATTTATCTAATCCATATTTATTGAATGCATCTAGTAAAGCACTATTAGACTTTATATTACTAAGATGTACATTTAACCTCAAATAAAGATCTTTAGCACTACCTATATATTTAATGGTATATACAAAAGAATAAATACCAGCTTTATTCTTTAATCTATATTTAAATAATTAAAATGAATCATTACTTAAATGATTTATAGTAAAAATAAGTACAAGTGTTTAATTAGAATCTTCATTTGAAGAAGAATAATATCTTCTACTTTGTATATATATAGTAAATCTATTAGCAAAAGGAGAAATACATTAAATATTAGAAATAACAGTATTACATGACTTTAATATTCATTAACTTTCATTAATGGTTGGACTATATCTTATTTAATAATAATTTATTAAATGACCACGTGTAGTCTCTGAAGGCTGAACTAATTAGTTCATTCCCTGCTGATTGTCCCCTATAAGGATTTTCCTGCATATAGTGATCTTTAACGAGACCAAATCTATTACTTGTGAATAGCCTCAGCTAAATCGAATGGAGCACGATTAGTTTCTGCAATAGAACCTATAAAGAATACTAAGAATAAAGGTAATAAAGGGAATAATAAATTTACTACTCTTTGTGATTCTATAATAGTAATAATATTTAAACTTCCTGTTAATAATATTACTAATAAAATTACAGAACTTAATATTAATTCATAACTAATTAATTGAGCTGTACTTCTTAACGAACCTAAAAATGCATATTTAGAATTAGCTGATCAACCAGCTAATAATATACCATATGTAGCTAAAGAACTCACTGCTAACATATATAATATTCCTAAATTATAATCAGATATATATAAACCTGAACCAAATGGAATAACAAGATAACCTAATAAAGCGAAAATTAAAGTTATTATAGGACCAAGAAAGAATAATACTACATTAGCTTGAGTTGGCGCTATATATTCCTTTAATAATAATTTTAAAGCATCCGCAAATGCTTGTAATAAACCATAATAACCTACAGCATTAGGACCTAATCTTCTTTGCATACTTGCCATAGTTTTTCTTTCTGCTACTGTTACAAAAGCAACTGATAATAAAGCAGGAACAATTACTAATAAACCTTCAATTATTGATATTAAATATAACATTTTTTATAATATTTTTGTAAAAATACAAATATATTTATATTATTGCTTTGTTCGTTATTATTTATTTACTGTTTTGTTATTTATATAATAGATAGAATTTGTATGTTTTTTTACAATATTACTTATATTATAACATACTACTATATAAATTTAAAATATATAGCTTTTTGCTTTATTTTTTTTTTACTAGCAGTTTATTTATTAAGTATAGTATAAATATAATTTGTATGTTTTATCTTAAAAGTTTATATATTATGACCTATTATTATATAAAATTAAAATTTATAGCTTTTGCTATATTTTTATACTAGCTGTGTATTTATTAAGTTTAGTATAAATATATTTGTTTTTATATTTAAAGTTCATAAAATACAACCTACTATTCTACATTCTATATAATATTATAATTAGAAAATATTTAGAGGGTAAATTGAATCCCATTTGCAATCTAAAAATGAATATTACTCTAAATTGTTATATTATGTATTAAATTATAAGCTCCTTATAAACGAACAACCATTTATATAATATATCTCCTTTTCTAAAATCATTTCTTTTGTATAATTATTTTTTTTTTTTATTTATTTGAGTTATCGATACTATATCTCTTAAGCATGTATAAGATTTGAACTTATATTATTGTGGCCGAATTACAATATTCTACCATTGAATTAACATGCTTTAAATATATAATTATTATCTGTTTCTAATAATCTGTATATTTATTATCTTTAATTTAATATGTTAATTTATATTTATATATATATATATATATATATACTTAATGTTAACTAATTTCTTTTGCTATAAGGAGTTCCTGGATTTAATGGTAATGGATAACCTAAATTTAACATATTTTATGTATTATTAGGTAATGTAGAATTTACTTGAAGTTGTTGATTTATAGGATTACCTTAATTTAACGTATTTTATGTATTATTTAAAAATTCTGAATGTATAGTTCCTAAATTTTACCTATCAGTCACTTATCCTGTTATCCTATACCTTAAACCTCTATCTTTTAACTCAGATTGCACTTTTATATATTCAGCTTTAATTGTATTAACACGTCACAACGGCCTTATAATAAGGATTTACCTAAAATTTTTCCTTTTCTGCAACTAAAAGATTAAATTCTCTTAGACGAATACAAAGAGTTTTATTCCAATTCTCTATATCAATATCAGCATAGATCTTTAGATTACCAGTTAAACGATTCCGATAACTAGTATTAGCTGAATCATAAAATTTATCAATCTTTATATTGAATTTTGTTACTTCTTCTCATTGAAAATAATAATTATTTGGATTGCTAGCTGAACCAATTCCTTGATCTGAACCTAATGTTTAACCAGATGTTAAATTAGAATTAGAACCCATAGCTCCTGCTCCCCCTATACCTGATGATGACCTTAAAACATTGGTCTTGTTTTTGTATCTAGGTCATCAATCCTTTATGGATTGTAAACTGGGTATTTTTCATGCAGGCTTAAATAGGGAAATAAAATAAGATCATAAATTATTTATGAATTGTGAACTGATTATCATTGATGTATGCATAATACTATAAATATATTTAAGTAATAAGGGTTCTACTTGTATAAAAATATATAAAAATATAGAAGATAAATATGGTAATAATCCATCTAATCCTCGGACTATTCCTTTAGATAATATATCACTTATTAAGGGCTTATATTGTAGTCATATTTGATAATAAGGGTTATTAAACTTTTCGCTAATATTATGAGATAAAAGAAAGAACTTACATGACATATAATTTTTAAATTGTATTAATTTATTTCTTAATATATCAAAAAAACTTTATGTGTATTTTTGATTGACTTATTTCTATTAATAATATCACTTATTTTTTTTTGTGAAAAATCTTTTGCTAAAGCTTTTTATAAGTCTCTGGGGTTTAGGACCGAACCAGTTGATTAGGATTTTTTAGTAGCTAATTCTACTAAAGTGTTTTCAATTAAACTAACAACAGGTACTATTCCAAAGAAATATGCAAAATAAATAATAGTAGAAATTTGTCCAAATTCAATAAATGGAGTTTCAACGTGTTTTGCACCTATTTGCATTAATATTAAGAAATTAGCAACAAAAATATAAAATACTACTTTACTTAAAGGTCTGAATTGTACTCCTCTTAATTTAGATAAATCAGTTATAGGCATAACCATTAAAGCTAATATAGCAGCAAACATAGCTATAACACCAAATAATTTATTAGGTATAGATCTTAAAATAGCATAGAAAGGTAAAAGATATCACTCTGGAACTATAGCAGGTGGAGTTTGCATAGGATTAGCCATAACATAATTTTCACTATCACCTAAAGCATTAGGCATAAAGAAAACAAATATAGATAATACAATAAAGAATATAAATATAGTTATTAAATCTTTAAATATGAAGTAAGGAGCAAAAGGTAATCTATCATAATTAGCAGAAATACCTAAAGGATTACCTGATCCTACTGTATCGTGCATAGCAATTAAGTGCATTAAAGCTAATGCAGCTAATACGAAAGGTAATAAGAAATGTAATGCAAAGAATCTGTTTAAAGTTGCATTATTAACAGAGAAACCTCCTCAAATGAACTCAACAATATCTTGACCTATTCAAGGTATAGCACTCATAAGGTTAGTAATAACTGTTGCACCTCATAAACTCATTTGACCATAAGGTAAAACATAACCCAAAAAGGCTGTGGCCATCATAACTATTAATATTACTGTACCAATAGCTCATGTTAAAGTTCTTGGTGATTTGTAAGATCCATAATATAAACCTCTTCCTATGTGTAAATATACTAAAAAGAAGAAAGCTGATGCTGTATTTGCGTGTAAGTAACGTATTAATCATCCATTATTTACATCTCTCATTATATGCTCTACAGAATTAAATGCTTCTGATACACTAGGTGTATAATGCATAGCTAATGTAACACCTGTTATTATTTGTATAACTAAACATAAAGCTAATAATGATCCGAAATTTCATAAATAACTTAAATTAGCTGGTTGAGGTGAATCTATAATATACGAATTTACTATTTTTAGTAAAGGATGACTTTTTAAAATTCTCATTTTTTTTTTTTTTTTTTT
>RHLP01001221.1:0-12470 GCA_003719405.1 Aspergillus incahuasiensis | reverse complement strand
ATAAATATATTCTAAATAGCTTCATACATAAATATGGCTCAGGTGGCCAACATGTTCAGGTAGCTGGCGGGGTCGCGCTGTTAGCGCGACTCTGTAGGTTTCTGTACGTAGGGGTCGGTTACTCTGTAGACCTCACAGCATGTGATGATTAAGTATGATGGCTTCCAGTACATAGTGAGTACAGATAGCATGATTAATATTGGACAGCCTTGTCAACATTGAACCTCCCTCAGAAAAAATGAGTCTGGCTAGACTACGTACTCGATAAGTACAGTGGAGCTCGTAGCTAACTACGGTAGTACCTATTGCTACTGTACTCCGGATAACCACCACCAGCCTCCAAGCCGCCTACATACCAAGTTAACAACTCAGTAACAAGTGACAAGAGAGTAACAGACTCTATTATTGCGTAGTCTGCCTAGATTGTACGAGGACATTTTCGAGCTAAATGCAACTGTTTTCTGTGCACTCCGTACTCAGTGGAGCACAGGGTGCCCGTACTACAATTGAACCAGGCCGGAAGGCCCGGTTGGTCACACCGAGCAATTTCTCCGCATCCGTCAAGATAGCGTTCAGGAGCCATGGGGTCGCGCTCTACGGAGTACTTCTTAGTCTCTGCCGGTTAATATAAGATCTCACCGCCGCCGTCTCCTCTTAAGTCCTCTCTCAAGAGTCAGCCCACATCTCCAGCCTCCCTTTCAAATTGCCGAACACTTTGTTTATTATTATTGCACGCTGTTATTCTTGAACCATCTCTTTCTCTAATCTGTTCCCAGTTATGCGCCACACGCGTCTGGGTCGCCAATAGATCGCCCCTCTCATTGTTATCAACCAGGTTTCAATTGATACTGCTCAACCATGCATTTGAAGGCTCACCATTAGTTTTCTCTTGCTCCTCGCTTTATCAGTAGCGGTAAGAGAGCGAAAGGGACGACGGGGCTTTATCCATTTACCAATCGCCTAACCAGCCTGCGAACCTACTCGACCTCTTGATCTCTGGAGACGAGTCTCTGATGCTATTTTGGTCCCTCCAACTTTGCGGGCTTCGTGAATAGATATACTTTCAGTGGGGACTGCGTGAGCAAAACTGCTAGAGGTTATCAATCGAAAGGGCAACTTCTACATTATTAGACTCATCGAAAACAGTGACCGGTCATGTCAAACATGTCTCCTCCGGGGATTGATAGTTCAACGCGAAAACATATGACTGAAGTGCAAGTCAAGCCTTTGCTTAAAAGAGTATCGCGAGATGATTCACCAGCTACGTCAATTGACCTCTCGCGATCTTCGCTTGAACAAGAGGGGTTAGGCATTTACACAAACTACGAGAGAGACAGCGTCCAGAGTGACCTTTACACAAACTTCCCAACGAGGAGGAAATTATCCGATTTACATCGTCGATCCACGAGCGGAACATCCCAGCTTTCTACAGCTAGCAGCTCGAGTCTGGGCAAACCAAGCTCGCAGTATGTACATCCGATGCGCCGCACGCCGCGCGCGTACACTCCTCCTCTCTTAGGGCACGGCCAAACTTCCTATTTTGAGGGTCGCCCTCAGAGGGATGATGCAGAAGAGATTAGCGATGCCATCAGCTCCAAGCCACGCTTGTCCTTGCATCTTGCGGAGATCCATGGAGGTTCACAGACAAATGTGACCGGTCGTGCATCTTTTGGCTATTCACGAGATGACTTGTTACAAGCTACATCACCAACGTCTCGGTCGTCTCTGGATTTCGTCTTTCGCTCTAGGACACGGACAAGCATGGACCCCCTGTCTCGAGCGGCCACAATTCAAGCAGCACGTCAGGCGTTCGAAGAAAAGGAAGCGGCAAAAACTCAAAAAATTGAAGAACAGCGGATTAAAGCGGAAGAAAGGCAGACAAAGCGAAAAGAGAGGCATCTGCAGACGTCAATCGATGTGCAAGAGAAAGTGATAACAACCCCTGATGCAAAGACGCTTGCCCCACAGGATGACTGGAAGTCCCAGTCGAAAAGCTCATGGATGCTCTTTATCACATGGCTGCGAACTCGAATATTTAAGTTCAGGAGGAGGGTCCGTAGCTTGAGCTGATTGCCTCGGAATATATTAAACAATTTATAGGCCAGAAACAAGCCCGTTATAGACAAATAACAAACTAAGGCCTACATCGGCATTTCGTGCACGTCACAATGATTACAGCTTTGTTTTCTAAGCAGACTCAACATCAGAAGATATCTTCGCACTTACTCCAATCTTGTTTAGCTCTACAACCCCAGTAATCACCAGTGTGCGCCCAGTATTCTTCTCCCGTGATTAAACATTTGTCTTTGCTGAACCACTTGGGCTTATATTCTTCACCACTGGACTCCCTTTCCCGTCGCTTAGCGCGCTGTTTCTCCTCGACCCGATGCTTTTCGGTAGCAGCGAGATCGTATTCACCCTCCTCCATCGCGCGTTGATCGGGACGGAGGCGGGTATCGGTGGGAGGAAGTTGTGGCAGTAGACTGTCAGTAAGCGCATTGAGCGTGATAACAAATGGCGTCAGATTGAACGGAATTCCAGTCGGACGAGGATGAGCCTGCCAGACCAATGTGGTCGTTTTCGAGTCTTGCCCAGAAACTGCTGCTTCGAATCCGGGAGTATGGCGGGCATAAATCTTGTCATTCCATCGGCCACCGATGCTCCACCTGGGCGACCCTTCTCTGTCAACAGCCTTGCCTGTCACCTGGTACGCTGAAGAGGCTTTCCAGCCTCTGGGCTTGAAATCCAGATAGCATACTTCCCCGGTTGTCCAATTCTTGATCTCCATCAGACCATAATTATCAACCGTGGGGTTACCCGTAATGATGCCAATAACCGAGGACGTCACTTTCTTCCAGGTGTAGAGCTCTTCGCTGCCGGACACAGGACGGAGTTTAAGAAACCACGTTCCCAACAAATTGATGTCGAAAGATTTGCCGTAAAACTTGGACTTCAGAGACGATTCGCCCTATCACTGATTAGCAGGGGGTCAATTTGTGACAAATTTTCATACCCAGTAATCCCACTTGGGTGATTCAGCCAGAGCAACTCCAATCGGTGGGTGATGGCTGACTTGTTCAACGAAGAACCGATATCCCTTGTCCGGTCTGACATATTCGAAAGTTTCACCCAGCAGGGGGTTAAAAGGCTTCGCAACACGCCCGATGGTTGATGCGTATTCACTTGCAGCATACGCGGCGACATAAACCAGACGCTTCATTGAATCAATCTGGTCGGCGGCAATATCAAGAAGATCGGTGTATTCCAAATCTTCAGCTACACGTTGCAAAAGTGATGTTGGCTCGTTGAAAGAGACTGGGAGAGTCATTTTTGTCATGTCCTTTCCAATCATGGACTTCAATATGCCCTAATGATTGTCAATTATTTATTTATATATATAGTTGAGGGATAGACTTACCCAAAGGGAAATCTTAGGCCGATTGTCGTAGTCCATCTTGAGCCTTTCTCTGATGGGTTCCTCATACCCTTTAAAGGAAGAGGAGATCTCCGATCGTTTCATGGCACGAAGCTTATCTTCGTCCGATTCAGCAGTCTTCTCATAACTTAAAGTAGTGCGATCTAAAACTTCAATTTCTCCAGCATCGATGGCATCATAGAATTCCTCCTCATCATCGGAGTCTGACTCAGAGTCATAGAGACTGCTGATTTTCGACAAGGCGGACTTCTTGCGATGTAGTGGGGGCGGAGGTGCAGACTCTTGCTCGGAAGCATCTTGCGCGACTTCTGGCTTTGGGTCGTTGTTATTGTCGCTGCTGCCAGGGACACTGTTTGATGTACCTTCTAGCATCTCTTTGAGAGCTCGCTTCGTACGCCGCCTCTTCTCCTCCGACTCACCCATCTTCGACTGTAGTTCTTCGTGCTCCTGAGCGATTCGTGCCATGCTTTCTTCCCACATCTTACGCAGATGCTCTTCCCGGTTAAGTCGATATTGCCAGTAGGAGTCGCGATCACGGGATATTCTTAGGAGGTTCTGCACCAAATCTTTCATACTGCTTACGGCACCCTCGTATGCAGTCAGAGCTTGGCCAACGGCCTGATCAGAAAGTGTGGTGGTTTTTGGAACCGCTTGTAGTGATGATGCAACATTGGCAAGTATATCAAGTTGAAGTTTCGCAGACTGTGCAGTTATGTCCATGGCATCCTTGTCGGTAGGTGGCGTCTCGCGGCTAGACGCGTAATCGCCATAATCATCGTCACCTTCAAGATCAGGGGCGGCGGTAAAATGACTGGTCACTCTGTTGATGTCACCCTGCGTGAGGCCTTGCTCTATGGACCCATATAGCGAGCCGTCGTCATCGGCACGCACACCGTCCAGAGTGGTTCGAGATGTGTAAGTGCTGAGTTTCGTATTACTACCACCCGGGATGCCGACTGAATTGGCCTTATCAGTGGCGTTCAAGGGTTCAGATATTGAGGCAACCTCCGCCTGGTCAAGCTTCGCTTGGCGCAATGCTTCTGCGTGCTTTGTTTGGCGCTTTTCTTCCTCCTTGGCTTCATCCTTCGAGTGTTGGATGGCGTTGTTGAGCGTCCAAAACCAACGCTTCGCCTCGACGACATGGTTCGCTTTGAGATGATATTTGACCGAAGATTTGCCCTGAATCTCAAACCGGGTTTTGTCTTGAGAATCCATGTTGAGTCTCGCAATTTTCATGTTAATTGCACCACGACAGGCGGAGCCGGCGTCATCTACATTTGATTAGCCGTGCCACAATCGACTCTCGGGCAGCTTACCCTGGTGTTTATAGTAACTCAAAACACCATCCTCAAGTACGAACCAGCGTAATTTGTAGCCACTAGTATAATTTGTCCATTTCTTCAAGTAGCCTTTCATCTCCCGAGAGTCTTTACCCGCAAAAGAAGCCTCGCCGGCTCCAGGCCGTCCTGAGACGCCCTGACCAGAGCTGGTACCAAGGATGGCCTTTTCTTGGATGCCCCGCTGAGCTATAACCGCAGCAGGAGATTTCTTGACGATGGCTCGTGTCCTATCATCCTTTGTCACGTCCTGTGGCAGTTTGCCCTTTTTGTCGCGACGAAAAGGGTCAGCTCCGTGCATCAGAAGAATCTGAATAAGCTTGATGTCTTTCCTCCTGGCGCCCTCATGTAGGAGGGTACCTCCCGATTGAAAGGTAGCGGGGTCCATAACGAGATCTAAAGCATTGACATCCAAGATACCCTCAACTCTAGGCTCTTCCAGTAGCTTTTCTAAACCGTCGTAATCGCCTTGAGCGATCAGGAACTGAAATTGCTGCGTCTTGCTGTCTATGAAGAGCGACCGAGCAAGCTGCAGTTGTTGGAAGATTTCAGGTGCACGTGAAGCTTCCAGCGCCGTTTGTCCACGATAGTTGACGATCGAGTCGTTAATTTCAGGTCGATTGAGCAACTCGCGGACCACAGGCCCGCGGCCGAGCTGGGCCGCATGATGAAGAGGCGTATTGCCCTCCCGATCGCGTGCATTGATGTCGATTTCGTCCCCGGCTGACAGTACGTACTCGACGACCTGGGGTTCCGCACACTGGATGGCTAGATGGAGGATTGTTGTCCCAGACAGGCCGTTCGCACCTGTACTGTCTTTGATAGCTTTGGAGATTGCGGTCGTGTCGCCACTGCGCAGGATCTCGAAGAGTCGAAATGTTCTGACAGACTGATCTAGTGACAAAGCGCCGTCCGTCTGGGTCAGGGGGGGTACGGGGCTCAACCCAGTAGGGTCCGATGAGGATTCAGAAGGCATGGCGGGTGGGCTCGTCACTTGGCACGGTCTCCGGAAACTGGAGCTGCGGTGTGTTGAGACTGCCACGCTGCTGCTGTTGTTGTTCACTGGAGACGACGTGGCGGAGTCTGGCGAGCCGGTGTCGCGACTGCCAGCCTCTTCGTGGCCGTCTTTTGACTTGTCGCGATGCAAAATCGCCAGTGCCAAAGCACTTTTTGAGCGTTTGTGCCTGAAGTTGGGAGGCGGGGCGTGTTAGTGACGATACTCTTTGATAACATCTGGCCACGAGGTGGTCCGCATAACCTCGAACATGGATTGATCATCAACTCGAGTAATGGACTTATGGAACGTATCATATGGCATCGCTAACCTGGATCAAACTGTCCAGTTGGCACTTACCCTTCACCCTTTTCCGACATCTTCCTAGGTTTGCATTAGGTGTGATGAACTCGCGTTTGACCGCGTGTGATGGATAGATAATGATGAAGAATGATAGATTTATTTGCAACAATACGGTAGTAAGGTTGAGGGGTCGGGGAATGGACCGACGGCCATTCATGACGATCGTGGCGCCTTGGCGGCTTCTTCCCTGTGCTCAACTCAAGTGGATGGCAAGATCAAATGCCCAATTTTAGCAGCAACTGTCGTGGCCTGAAAGAGGTTACTTTCATATGCTTTACTCTAATTGTTCTCTAAGCGCACCTCAACACTAGGCATTATACCCGTCAAGCCTCCCCACTTACCAGCAGGATAACGCTTCCAAGCTGCCGTTTAAGATCCTCCTTATCGACATCATGGGTGTCTTCAACTTCTCCCCACATATTTGTTTGCCATGTGACTTCAAGACTGGATGCCTCGGCTGCATCCTCGATTCCGAATCTTTTATGGTCTAGCCGCTGCAGTTGACGAAAGTTCTCGCTCCATTCAGTCACCAATCTGACAGCAACCAAAAGGCTTTTGGAGGCAAGAACGCCCCTTTCGAGGGCTGCCAAGTCATGGGCATCCAGGCCTTGAACCCATTGGCGGATGATGTCCTTTGTCACCTTGGACTGAGAAGCCGGAAAAATGCTATCTCCATCCAAGATCGGCACAATGTCAATACCTGGCCATACTTTTGTGCTTATAAATGCGATGATATCCTTTGCAATCCTCATTTGCAATTCACGGAGTGTTTCTTGCCTGTCGTTCTTCTCGGCCCGTCCTCCGGCTCTTTCAGGCTCCCAACAAAGTAGTGTGTCAGTCTCAAGATAACGCATTGCCGTCTGTGTTATTTGGTCTCGAGTGACTGTATCCCCAATACTATTTTCCTGCGCAATATCTGCCGCGCGCGCAGTAAGTGAAGTAAGCGGAATCAGGTGGTTTTTCAGAGCTTGTTGCGCAGTACTCATCACATCCCATTCTAATGCAATCGCATGTGCAAGGTGTGGCTTCGTAGTTGGTATAGACAGGACACTTTTCGACGGAGTCCGAACCGGCCGTTTGTCTAGCAGGACCTGATAATCGCCGTCTGTACGCGGGAAACGAGCAAGGTTAGCCGCAGCATTTGGAGATTTTATACGAAATGATACCTTTTTTTTCCTGGACACTAACATCCTTCCAGAACCGCTTCTTCAGTGTTGTGGGTTTTTGGATAAGTGGCTTGCTTTCCTGGGATTCTTGGGGGCCTGCTTGTTGCGTAGCACACTCCCCAGAGCCCGACGACGGCGAAGGGACATTGGGAGGGGGTCCATGAGCAGTAATCGGATGCGCAATCGCTGCCTTTAGTGTAGATGAATGGATTGCGCGCGGTCTTGAGACATTGTATCGCGCAACGGCCGAAAGTTGCTGCTGCAGCCGGCCCGTGGAGGTTGGAAGAAATGTTACCACCGCCCTAACCATTCTTGAGAGGTTTGACTATGCAAATGAGGAATTTAACTGAAATAGTATGCTGATTGCCTATATAGCGTGAGGCAGGAAGTTGTTGGTTAGCTGCAGAGACCAGGATTGCTTAATTCGAATTATTTTCGGAGACGGACATATATATCTACGGAGTATCTTTACTAAGTTTCAGATCGGCCGAACAAATGGCACTAGCCACAAACGCCACACACGCCACAGTTCCACAACCCAAAATACCCCTTCTTTTACTCCTTAGTACTAATTTAAGATGGGGCCTACATCAAACATTGTCTATCCGTGCCTTTCTGCCCAAGGCACGGATATGATTAACGTCCAGTTGGCAGTATGCCCACCCGAAGCCTGGACGTATGCTTTTAGGCGCGTGCAGACGCGTCCAAGCAGAAGCATACTCCGTACAGCCTCCAAGATATGATGCTCGAAAAAATTTGTTAGACATTACCAGTGACCCTGCAACAAACAGGTGAAAACATGAGCAGCTAATAAGGGAATACATCGCAATCACAAACAGAGTCCCCCCATCTGTTGATCTACCATATTGAAAGTGAAAGATAATAAACATTTCAATACAAAGAGTGAAGGAATGAAGCAACAAGAACCTGCACACGCTTTTGTAATTTACAGTAGAAACATAGTAGTCTTTGAATAGTATTTGAGAAGGAAGTATGAAACTGCAAGAAGCAGTCGCATGCTGTTCTGTTCACTGTGCCAACCAAGTCAGTCGAAGTCGAACTTAGGCCTTGAACGAGGTGTCTTTGATCTTGAGACAAAGTGATCTTCGAGAATGTGTTGTCTTAGGTATTTCAAGAATAACGTTATATTCCGTTTTTTCGTTAACATCAAGATAAACAATGGCGTAAAGAGGGCCGTTAAAGGACCGCAATGCTAACGGCAGGCTGGATCAGGAGATATCGGCCGAAGTTACACTTGGCACTAATCGATGGTGGAAACCGTTTGCGTTGAGTCTGAATTTGTGATAATAAGGTTTCTTTAGAGGATCGGCATCTGGTCGTTTCTTCATACGTTCCTCATCAAAATCATCGGCACCTTCTCGGCTGCCCCATGTGGTCTAGCTGACTGTTAGCGTGACCCAGATACTTTGTACATGAATATTTCTTCAGCGAAAATGGGTTTCCAAAGGGGGGAGGTAAGAGGTTCACGAATACAGAGCAATGCACGTTCCCTTGCAAGTGATGGGGAGGACAAGACCATGCTTCCGCTTTTGCAAGGCTTTAAGCCTAGACGGAGCAATGCCACCAACTTTGAATGAAAGAAGGCACGTACCGCACTGAGTGTCATCACAGCGTACATCTTAATCGCCCCGTGGAAGTAACCGAAAAGGATAGACACAGGAAGGAAGACCCAGTCGACTGGAAATCGTATGTAATGCCCCAAGAGCTTGATGAATTTGCTGACAAACATCCAGACAGCAAGGAATGACATTGCAAGCACATGGGCACGTTCGTCCCAAGCGACAGTAGCCTTATGGCAAAGGAAAATAAGAGCCAAGTCACCGAGGAGGGCCGGCGGTGAAAGAGTCGTCATATGAACAGCGTACGCGCTCCAAAGCTGACGACTATCACTGTCAGAACCTGTTGTTTTTGAGGCCATCATGACTTACTGCCAAATATCTCCTTCATCAAACATACTGGTAAGATTGCTCCTCCAGTTACTTCGGGACCATCTTGCACATTGTTTCAGGAAGGTTGGATTGTCTTCCAAGGTTGTTTGGACCTCCGCTTCTGGATGGTATTGCATCCATGTTTCCCAACCGTGGGAGACCATCCAACGAGTTATAAAGTTGTCATCATCAGCATTCAGCTGGTACTTCCCAAACCACCATCCTTCGTTTGTGAAGGCGTAGGTAAATGCATCGTCTTGCAGGATACTAGTTTTATATGCAACAGTTCGTCCAGACATACAGGGGAGTCCGCCATCGATATGGGTAGTAGCGGCACAGTCAAAATTTCTTCGTTCTAGGTAGAGCGCTCCAAGGAATCCCCAGACTCGCTGCGGCAGAGTAGGCGAAGTAGCACGTTTGAGCCGCTGACAGGTCACCACACCACCATATCGATCGTCCTTCTCAAAGGGAGCCAGCATCCAGGTAAGAACCTTGGGGGGCCAGATCACGTCGTCGTCCGCAAAAACCGTGATTGCTGTTGTAACCTCTGGGATAGCTCTAGTCATTTGTCGGCGCTTGTTGGGATGTGTGACAGTGAACAGGCGAATTCTCGACTCAGCGGCGGGCATGCGGCTCAGCATGCCTTCAGCTTTTTTCCTATTCGCCTCAATTGTAACAAGTAGGAGCTCATGGGGCTGGTTTGTCAGGATGGTCTCGATTGTCCTCTCCAACTCCTCACCACAGCCATCCAGCGTGGGAATGATCACAGTCACATCACTTGACGTCAATTCAGGCTCCTCGGGGGGAGGAATAGGTTTGAAAGTGTAGAATGAAATGAGATTCACAGCAAGACGAAAATAGCGGTAGACACTAAGGGAGAAAAAATAAGCTAGAGCCCGCCGCAGCCCAAGAAACACTGACAATAAAGCGATAAACGCTCGCATATACGTTATGTGCATTGTTGATTTCAAAAACCTCAAGATGCCACTTTTGCAGCTTTTCTGGACCTTCGTTAAGCTGCCTATCTTGTGCATTACAGTCAATAGCTGACTTACCAACTTTCAGAAAACAAGTGGGACGAAACGAGTGTCTTGAAGGCTTTCCCTCACATAGGAAAAATATTTGCTAAAGGCAAAGATCGATCCTCTCTAGCAGCAGCATTGGAGACTTTTATTTGCCGGAGAACGTGCCCTCATGCTGGCACGTTCACCCGGTATCCAGCGCGTTCATTAGCCAATGGTGAAGGCCAAAATAAGGGCTCCAGTTCACGATTGTCGTTTTCAGAGGGCTGCATGTGTAATTTGCCTCGTGCGTTAGACGGGACCCTGATCTAGAATCATAAATGAGTTGATGGAGGATACTTTGCGGGTGGAGAAAGGATTGGCGGCGCACGAGCTTCAACTACTGCAGTAGTCGAGTGGGGATGGTGGATGACGACTCGGCGAGTCGCTGCTGCTAGCCTCGACTTGGAGTAGCCTCTCTAGACGCCCAGGTGGGCTCGCCCTCCTTGCCATTTGTGACCTTTATTGTCGTCGAAAACAAGGCTTCGGCTCCCGCAGTCATGCTAGCAGGGAGGTATGCAGCTGCTCCCCGACCTGGCCTCGAAAATCTGAATGCGGTCAAATCATTGCCGTAAGTTATCCCTGCAAGATGGAAGTACTTTGAACAGTTCGTCTTAAATTGCAGTAGTAGGCTAGGCCTAATCTGCAAATGAGGCCGAATGGACGGCCGAACCCATGAGATTAAAAGACAGTAATATTGGGTGACGCTGTTATCTTGGTCTGGGAGTCTAGGACTCACATTGTGTAAATGGGATTGTGGGAGGTGTGTGGGTTTCTCGACCGGGTAAGCAGCTGCAGGCTGCAGAGTGAGGCGTGGGCAGACTGCATGTCAGCCTTTGGTGCTTTTTAGTTAAGTTAGTTAGTAGCCCTGCGTTTATAGCCTCCAGACTTTGAAAGTAATCGGTACGGTGTTGGTGGAAATGCAAAGGATTCCAAGAAGAGAACTCGTGCGTCAATAATGGTGACACTGCCGACCCCGGCCTGACGTTGATCGGCATCGAAAACACAATTAGAATTCCATGATCCATGGTATGACTGAAGTTAGAATCACTTCTAGCCCGTAGAGATCACTACCCTACTACGGAGTAGCCAGGCATATGGCGCCTCAGTTGACCGAGGACGGTACGTACCCGTGCTCAGCAGTACGGAGTACGGAGTACTCGTACTCCGTAGTAGAATACTCTCTCGGCTTGTTATCACTTATCAGAGTTCCAGTTGACCTCCCCCGCTTCCGAATCCGAACACACCGAGTAGCACATATCAAGCCAGTTGAGTGTGAAAAGGTCGCACAACGTGGACCTTGTACTCCGTATAGACTTGTCAGGTGAGGTCAGCCCGCTGCTTGGAAGGCATCATGGCAATATCATTTCCAGCCGACCATCAACGTTTGGAGCTATACTACATGATTTGGTGACCCCAGCGGCGATCGTGCATTCCACCAGCCAAACTGAAACAGCACGCGCAGGCTAAGGCTTGTCGCGCAATCATCCCCTTAGTTACTTCGATGGATACGAACAAATGTCATCCATCATCAGCCGCAAAGGTTGAACAATTTATATGTTTATATATCTGTTGGAAACCGCCAGTCACTTTAGTCTCTCGAGTCCCCCTGCGGCTGTGACATTTGGTTACTGCTGCCTGGCCGTTGATATGTCCAAAACAGCAGGCAGCTGTTTGAGCCAGCCTACCGTGCCAACTAAAACTATCCATTGTGGTTCATGTATACATCCATGATAGTACTTCTCCCGGTCTTTTTATATCTGTTGGTGTCTGTCAAATGCTGTCCACCAATGATAAGCGAGATCAAAAAGTTTCGCGATCTCACACCATTGCGCTCGGACAACAGACTCCAACAAATCATGGACCCATGATAACAACGAACGCCCTGTGTCTCACTCAAATAGCTTCTAGCAGACTGCTACTGGTCTTTCTTCTCACTTATATCCGGCTAAAAGCTAATTGACGCGACAAACCCTGGCCAAATCATTATGTTCTGCATAAGCTTGCTGGGGCTTCTCGTCAAATCCCGTTGCACTGAGCTCTAATCCAGGCAACAATCAATTAGGCCTACCCGTCACGTTACCACTGACCCACACCAGCAAGCTGGTATGGGTCAGCCATATCTTAATGTAATTCTTGGCTCAATATAAAAAAATTAATAATA